>OENT01001642.1:0-37774 GCA_900239685.1 Rotaria macrura
AAATATGTTAGGCCTATCTACTGTAAAAATATCAGCCCGATCAGTAACAGTCATTGCGCAAGGTTCTACAGGAATTGGTCGTGGCTTAGGTGCAATGCCTCATAAGGAAATCAATATGCAGTAGTAATATATTCATTAACTTCTAATGCTCAACAATTTTCTTCATCGGATCCATCCAAACAATCGATTACCCCATTACAAATCACCTTCTGATCTAAGTCTGACACGAATGTTTCACAAGGTAAATGTCGAAATATCGTTTCACCCTAAAAGACATTTAGACAATATCGTACTATGAGTGATTAGTACTATAATCGAATTTAAGGCAACATAATAGTCCAACCATAATGATTTACAATTGTAGAACGAAAAAATAAAGTAGAAAATGTATATGAAATTTTTCATATTTTTATTTACGAGCTTTCGACATAGAAATAATTAGAGACCTATGACTTTGACTCTTTTTAGCCATGAATAAACTGTGTGGTTTGGGTTTATATTCGTCCAGAACTATGCCATGTTAGTCAGTGTCGTAACAGGCTATATGCTATATGTGTACATTGTATGTTCATGATGAAACACGGATCTCTATGATCAGTGATGTTGGAAGGTTTTCTTTATCCCTACACTGCTCGTTCTCAAATCGTATCAATATTCTATCCTGAAATCTTAAGATCCAAAAAGGATCCACAAGAAAATTTGATTGGTCTACAATGTGGAAGTCGGATATGTATCGATGAATACTAGAAATGTGTCATCTCCTTAATGGCGTCTCATTCTTTAAGCTTTCTAGCCACCTTTAATGACGCAAGTAGACCTGGCGTTTATTTCAAAGTCAAAATGAGCTTTGTTTTGAAATGGATTTACCAGCAACGTATTCAAAACCAGTTACACCATCACAGTTTTTTCATCGTCCGTTTTCTTTAATATTCTGTCATTCGCAAGATACTAATGCATGTAGTAAAGAGATCTTAACAGACACAATCAAAGGTGTTCTTTCTTATTTCAAACTACTGCCAGTCTTTTATTCCGAATATTTTATGATCAGCACACAGTATGCATGATAGAATTCGCTGTAATCAAGACACATAAAAAATTTAATTCTGATTGGATGAAATCTTTAATCAATTAAAACATCAAATACTCTAAGGAGTAATTTCTGTATCCATTGATAAATATATTGATATATAAGATTTTTGAAGATAAACCTCTCAAATTACAATTCAAATCCAACATTTGAGGATTCAAACATAACTATTTTGCTCATACTACCCTAGAAAAAACCGCTAGTGATGTCATCGATCATCAGTTTTTGCATAGGCACTTTGTCTACTCTTATTCTAATGATACAAATTTTTACAACCATTCCCTGATCTGTTAACATTAGTGNATTAGTGCCCGAGCAAATATTATATTTATGTAAATAGTATTAACGAGATTGCGATTTGATATAGTTTATTTTAATCCATAGAATCACGACACACATCGCAACATTGTTTCCATCTTTTTCAAAACAATAAGGAGCGCATCTCCAAAAACACGACCACCGCACAGTGTATAGATATAGAAGGGCACACCACAACAGACATGGACAAGGAGAAGAGAAACATTAAAGACAAAACTCTGAATAGCAATTTGTAATGAAGAAGTAACATGTGTTACTATCAGGGTCGAGTATACTTCTACAATTGCAAACGGAAGGCTAAGCAGAGTGAGAACGATTACTTGAAAGAAAAGCATTAAAAGTAAGTAACGATCAGTTTTCTTCAATCGTTGTTGTTGCTGCCGGTCTGAAATCATCGATGTGGTATTGTTGATAGAAACCAAGTTCGATATTGGTAATGGTCCTAAGCGACGTTGAGCTTGACGTACATGTAAAATGGTCATCACACCAAATATAAGCATCAACATGATTGGCATTAGTACCGTACTAAACACATTAGTCATGGTCGTGACGATACGGCACAGCTCTGTGTGTCCATAACATTTCATTGGGGAGTTGATGAGGTTCGCATCATAGCAATAGAGTATTTGAGCATAGAGAAGAAATGAAAGAGAAAGGATCGCTATTATACTTCGATGTGCATTTTTCACTGTACTGATTCGCCGATAACTAGCTTTGGAACTCGACGAAAGCCATCTATCAACAGTAGCCAACATGATCAGCCACAAGGCAACTGTTCGCGACGTATACAAGACAAATCCACGAAGTTTGCATAGCGGTCCAATAGTATTTGTGGGATCAACTACCCAACCTGGTAGCATCCGAGCGGTCAAACCTGATAAAATGAAGCACATATGACCAATTGACGAGGTAAGAAAGAATAAGGCGCATGGATTTGACCGAAGATTTCGCTGTGAAAAGACCAAACAGTTAAGAACATTACCGATAATGCCAAAAATAAAGATTACAATGGATACGTAACGATTGAGTATAGCTGTGACATTACTCAATGAAGCTATCAAACTCGCATCGACGGAAGAGGACATTTTCTTTGGCTGCGGCTATTCAGAATAGATTGAGAGAACTGTAGTGTTGGGTTCTTAATGAGATTGGACACTAAGAACTAAATGAAGTATTCCAAATTCCTCTGTTTGAGATAGAACTAGTTTGCCTGCGTCGTAGATTAGACAAGCTCTGTCAAGAAATTTCTAAAACAAAAATGTGACTTTGCCTTTAACCATGTCACTTCACCATACGATTGTGACTTTATCTCTTTATTCTTCTCTTGTTTCTTTTCTACTATACCTTTCATCGTGCTCATTTTCTCTCTCTCGTATATGAACGCGTATTTTTCCTATTTTTATACTTACTCGTCATATGAAGAGACGCAATAGATATATCGCTCATCACACAACTACCCAGCCGTGTACAAGCTCGATACCATCGTGGTCCAGATCCAACTGGTTTCCGCAATGAAAAACTGTTCCTCGAATCGTTAGAGACGCTATGTCTCCCCACCTTTCTGCAAATCAGGAAGAAGTCGAGCTTTCCAATCTCCAACTAATTACATTCCATTGTATTAATAACAGCAAAATCGAAGTACGCTAGTACGGTCGTATGAGCATCAAGTTGTAAAATCAGTTGACATTGAGAAATATCCTAACTTTTATCGAGGAGGGAAACATTTTTATTCACACACAACAATAGCAAGCTTTAATTCAGATTTTGGTGAATTGAAATATGTTTCACATCCCAAGTGACTGCTTATTATTGTTTTACTACTTTGATGTAGACAAATATTGAAAAATCCGTCTTTGACATCAGAGTAGTACTAATAAATCGTTCTCACTCAAACCAACAGGGAACAATGTGCTATATGTGTTTTTCTTCATTTCTGACGAATTTTACGGCTTCTTGTTGAATTGATTTTTATCAATAATTGTGGTAGAGACAAGACAAAAGCAATGTGGTTTTGTACTTGAACTTACGCTGCATACCGCAAAGTACTTTGAGCAACTTTAAACTACGCTGCATGTACGCCGACCTACTTTAAGTCATTTTGGAATATTTCGAAGTACTCCAAAACATATTTTAATTAACAAAAGCACACATGTTATATTTAAGAAAACACATATTATCATTTTTCTAATTATTGGTATAACATAGAAAGCTCTACGAATATACGACTGAAAGCAGTAAAAACGATTAAGCTTACAAAAGTAAATTCAACAATTTATTAGAAATACCGATTAAAACAATAGGCGACTAAAATCGAGTTAAAACACTGAAGTAAAAGAATGTTTATGTTCGACTTTTATGACTACAGATGTTGCTCTGAATATGCCGGAAAACGGTGTTTATCCTTAGATGTAACTTGATTTGATAATGTTGGAGTGTTAATGTGAAAAATTTCTCGTGTAACAGTCGCTGAGAAAGTAGAAACTCTTATTGATGATGCTTGTGATTGAGATGCCAATGTAAATTAATACGTATTGATGACTGCAGTTGCTTTTATTGTATTGATTCTAATTTTCTTTCAGCAGTTTATGTACTTTACATACGATTCCAAGCTATTGATTGGAAAAGGCTTATCAAAACTGAACATTGGAATCTGATTATTATTGTTTCCTAATAAAATTAATATATTACTTCTTCATTTTATCTCTGCTTGGATATTAGCATTTTCATGATTTCTAATATTTAATATAAAATCAACACCTGTCTTCTCAATTGAAATTTCCAAATTTGAAGCTTTATTTTCTAAGCATAATCTTTTGATGAACTTAAGTAAGCATTCTTAAATATAGGACGTGACTACTGCATAATAATAACATTATCAATAAATTATTTGATGAGCGCTTAGCAGTATAAGAGGTTTATGTGAAAACCGTATCTTTTCTATCCGGCTTGTTCTCTTATTTATATTTAACGAAATTGAATTAACCCCTTCGGATTATCTTGTCATTATAACATCCAAAAGAAATATTCAAAAATAATTACGGAAGTAAAATGGTGATTTTTCATCAAATAATACTTGATGAAATATTAATATGAAAAATGGAAATCTCGATACGCATATCTCGGCGGGAAACACAGCATCAATCTCATAAAAAATACATAAAAATTATAACCGGTTGGGAACTTTTGTTTTGCTCCCTCCACAGAACTGAAGGTGAAGTGAAATAATATGAGTGAGGACTTCCATGGATAATCAACTACGAAAGCACAAAGAGGGTGTGGGTGTATTCATGACTGTGTCTGTATCGTTGTGATTTTGTGTTCAGTCATACAGCTGTTAGAAGTCCGCGCGGATACTCTACACTTACAACCATATCCATACAACGGCCCTTCAATCAATAGAGGGAGACTTTTCGACGACAGGGTGTCGATATTAATTTTTATTGATTATTTTATGAAGCAGATTATCTATATCTCGAATTATTTCGGTTTCATTGATCGCTGAAGACAGAAAATCGAGAGTAACAAATTGAACAATGCAAGGGACGAATTGAGAAAAAAATTGAAGAGAAGAATGGTGTAATTGACTAGCTTGGGACGCATCGAGAGTAAACTGGTGTCAGTAATCTAAAGATTCATACTCACATCGATTGTTTTTTAAGAATGAGTTGAAAAAACATCAAACTGCAGTGATTAACATCGATTGAATTATGAACAAATCAGAGAAACGAATCATATGTTCTTATTAATTCGTTTCAATAAGAATTGTTTAACATTAAAAGAGGCGAAAAATTTACAACACTGAATAAAGTTAGATGAAGAAACGTTGACAAAGGAATTCTGAGTAGATCATTGTTTTCTTAAATATTCATGAAGAAAACAATCGGAATAATCGGTACTTCGAAGCATTATTTTTCTTGAAAATATTATTTCCAATATGGATCGGAAATTTTTTTAAGCGAAATTGGAAAATCATCAGATAAAATATCAATAGAAAGATAAGTTCTCAGTCTTGTTAGAAACTTTTACTTTTAGGAAATATGAAAAAGGAAAAAAACTGAAAGAGTCAAGATTCTTAATGTACGAATGCAGACCCAGACTTCTAGATTACCCCTCAAAATCCATAGACACACGTAAATTTCAGAGCGAATTTCTACGTGGGAGAGAATGATTCATTATTTTCAAGATTCGAATATTATGAGGCAACAATAAAAATCTGTATTGCTGAGTTATTGTGTCACAGGTAACAGAGAAGTTGGACCTTAATCGAATTTTGTAGAACATTTCGGATGAATAGTTTCAAAACTTATTAAAAACAATCACATAATCGAAATGAAAATTCTAATGCATTATTTAAAAAATCAATCAGCAGAGACTTAAAACAACTTCATTAAAAGTTCAAATGCATCTTCTATGGATCTCATTTTCAAGATTATTGATATACAATAGCAAACACTTCAAAGATAGCTACGGATTTTCAATTAAATTTCTTTCTCGGTTGTGAAAAATTTCATGTGTCAGAATGAAGATACATTGTTTCAAAAAATCTTAACGTATCACGTTTTTATGCTGCGTCTAAATGCTGAGCTCCATTATGTGTGATTTTATTTTGATATAAATACGGGTGAATTCGTGCTCATAATACAATGATTTTCAAAATTCTAGTTTCATAGAGATTTCAATTCATGTCTTCATGATAAATACTTTTTCTCTGTTACTAAATATACGATTGAACTCTCAATATAGAAATGTTTGAAAAACGAATAGTTTCCATAAGAAAATAATGGTACTAAAATTGACAGAAGACAGTTTATTTTATAGCTTTACTTTTTGTTTTCAACATAAAAAGTAGATAATTCAAAAAGTGTGTAAGGAGTATTGACGTGTTTAGAAGTTAGAAATTTACACCCACCCAAACTGACTCCACAGACCGTAAAAGAAAAATGAAGTAATTTGCAAAATTATTCATTTTTTTCCTTTATAAATCATTAATAACCCAGGATTGATCATGAAAGGCATTCTTTTATAGGAATGACGATTGAATGTCACAAAAAATTCTATCTCACAGGTATATTTCTAACAGCTTGTGTTAATACAACGTGTTAATGATGATACAATGACGTGTCGCAGTGTCCCGAATTATTTCTGTCTCATCATGCATTCTGAGAAACTATGTGATGCTTTGATATTCGTTTTCGAAATTTTCCTTCATAGTACTTGTGCTCGTCCTGAGTTTCTCTATGCTACCTTTTTCTTAATCTATCTGATCAGGCATATCTCAAGTGAGTGAGTGAGTCACTCATCTTCATGTGTTCTCTGTAAACATATTCTCAACGATTTATCATTTATGTCATCGTTGTCTTCTTACTCATATGCATTTATAAACCCGACATTTAACTTTATCTTCAAGTTATTGCTTAAGAATCTCAATATGTGACAAAAGTGATACGATTAATTAATATTTTATTCGTCGCTAATCAACTGTGTAGTTCTGAATCCTAAAAGCTTTCATAGATAAATGTATCAGAAGTACTCTTATATGGCTATTGATAAACTTATCTTTCAAAAACTAACGTCATTTCTAACAATTCTTATTGTTTTTCTGTTAAAGTCCTAGAAAATAATAAATAAATGAAAGGAATTTCACCTAGTAAATTTTAAGACATAAGAAATTAAGTTGGTAATTCTCAAGAGTTAACTCAAAGTTAAAAAGGACAGTAGTTTACAATCGTATTACGATATTACCCATGGTTCACTTAAAAACATTTCCATGTGAAAAAGCATAAATAGGAACTTGAAAATAAAACATTACTCTTGAAGAATGTGATGATGATAGTGTGAGGTATCATGTTACATTCAAAATATTGACAAGGCTCTAAATACGTAAAAGAAGTAGAGAGTGTGACAGATTTTTATTGCCATTGAACTCACAACGTTCTAGGTATGTTTCTTTACATTGAAATATTCTCAATAAGGAAGAATTCCTATGCGTATGAATCATTCAACATCGGAACAGCAATAGATTGTTAACCAGAATGTTCTAGATAATTCATATCACATTGGTTTATAGGTGAACAATAACCGATTTATTTGGAACTGACTAGAGTGAGAAGGCTACTCATCTTCCTCAATTCTATGATTATAGTCACATGAAAGCTGATGAATCCTTCTACGTTTGACTGAAATTCAACTATGTATTGATTGTTCATTATATTATGTGTTGTTTGTGTGAAAAGGTAAATTGCTGCAACGATTATCTTTACAGTGAAATCTACAGTGTTCATTTTAAGTACATTAGTCAGATATTGGGCGCCATCATCGGCGATTTTCTCAGTATGACGACTCAATTCTGCAAGAACCTACATACTAAAGCGGAAATGTCCTTACTGTTGGAAAATTAATTAAAAAGATTTCTTTATTTTCGAAAGTTTACTAAGAAGGCATTCTCAGACAAGTATTTAAAGCACCTTTGCACTTCACCAATAACATAATTATTTATTGCACACCAACTAAACGCATCAACACAGTGGAAGATTACTCTCAGAAAATCTTCTGTTTTTAAAGAAATAATTTTTAGTACTTAATGAGTTTTTAAAGTATTTAAGTTTTCAATGATATTTAAATTAAGTATTGACAATAATTTGCTTGTGTTATCATAACTGCAAATCACTTTCAAGTTAAAAAGGTTTTCGAGAAAGATTTTCTATGAAACATTGTTTTGTTACACTCATTTCCGTGCTCCTCTGGAACTTACCAAGAAGAAATTAGTTTAAATTTGCTATGCCCCTAAAACCCTTTTCTTTCTCATAGGTGATCTAATACATACAATGCACGTTTGTGCGTATAAAAATTAAGAGATCTTTGTAAATAACTAACATATTAAATGTAATTTCGTTTTATATTAGTTAAAAGAACTTTGCATCGTTGAATTACTTCTGAAAATATAGAAACAATCGCTCACAATTGAATAAAACATAATTGTGTGTATTGACGTCTGTATGTGCTTTTTTAATATATCGTTTCTTCTTCAGAACGTCTTAATCATTGAAGTTAGTTCAAGGCTTATAATTTTGTTAGTAACAGATTCCTACTCTACTAATTAAATCTCACCATTAGAAACTGATTTACATAATTATGACAAAAACATTAATTTTCTGTTTTTTTCCGTTATTTAACAATTCTGAAGGTCATATATTATCAGTAATAGATTTTATTCATTAGAAAATCATTTGTACTATATATCGTACCAAGGTGTTAGATTAAATTGAATCTATTGTTCTTAGAGCATTGATAACTAATGATGGTCTGTTTTTAGAAGAAATATTAGAAGAGCCTGTCTTATAATGTGTCAATGATTTAACAATTGATTCAATAGTGTAACTGAAAGTTTAGAAGAAGATTTTTCAGATTCAATGCAAAAGACAATAATTTTCATCGAATAGAGTTCATACTCTCTAAAAAAAATCCGTATCCCATAAAACCCGGAGAGGGTTTCCGAGTTTGTTACTATCTGAAACCCTTTAAGGGTTCCCGAGATACGGTTTCCGAGACTTCGAAAACCAAAAAAGAAACTGAAAATTTCGTTCGCGCACCAACCTCAGAAACGGATTAAAGGTTTCCGACGTTGCATTATTCCCGATCTCAAATGAGAACCACCGGACCGCCATGAACCAGGTCGATCGTTCTGCACACCGGATCCTTTCAGGGCAGACAATAAAGATGCGGGCAAGTAACTGTATCCTGCAGGAACACTTGAATAATCGCTGAATCTAGCAGCATCACTCCGCCGGGAAACTTTACATAAGTTTCTCCAATGATTTCCATCGACTCTTGCCGTAAAACATAGCAAGTTGGTAGAAACCACTACAAAAACTTGTCAAAGTTGTCGGCATATGTACCACTCGCAATTTACCATCAATTTCACGTGCTTTTCTACAGTATACGGTCACTCTACCACATCTTCTCCAGCAGTTCCTGCAGCATCTGGTTCATGAAACCACCGACTTGGGATATTGAATCTAAATAGAAATGAAACAGTTCATAAGCTTTCAACTTTCGAAATCCAACTCACCATTATTCAAAGTTTATCTGTCGCTGAATCTAAATAGAAATAAACAGTTAATCAGCTTTAATCATTAATATCGAACTCACCATTACGAATTTGCCATAATATCTTGGAGCCAAGACACAAATAAAAGGAATAATGATTTTCTCTTCGACTGATATGATAAATTACTTCATGAGACAGAAGTATTAAGTGAAAATACTCAAATATACATAACCGATCACATGATTCATAGCATGATAAGTGACACGTATTTCCCAGAATATCGAAAACACAAATCAATTTTAAGCAGTCTTGTAACGAATCGCATCATTCAATAATAACTTACAAGAAAAGCAAATCATTCACATCCACCAAAATTTCCGATATTACAGTATTCTGCCGCAATAAATACTACGCCTTTATACGATATTAGTATTTGCTCAACGCCCCGATTAAATAAGCCCCTTATCAACAACTTATGTTTAAACGACGAGAAAAAGCTCATACGAAGAGCTGCGTTTCTGACCAATACAAGTACAATTGGAGAAAAGTAATAACGCATTCGAATTCCTGGGCCCCGATAACCTATTGCAAAGTTCCATCGAAATGGAGAAAGGAGTTAAGATAAAAATCTTACTTTTCAGCAATTGAATTTTCGATTGTCCCGCTTTCTGGCGAATGGAAGCTCTGGTCGAAAAATTAATAAAGCATTCGAATTTTCTGTCGTGAAGTGGTGTTATTATTTTGATCACAAAATGTAAAGGTCTAAGAAAAAGCTACCGTTTATTGTATTTTCGTGATCGCCAGGTATATTGCTTGATTGATTTTAGTTCATTTTGTTGGTTTTACGTTTTGGGAATAATTCATCAGGTTTCCGCTTGTTAAATAGAACTCACCAGTATTATTTATTCATCCTAATTTACATTGCATCTCAGGATGTGTGCCGAAGGCGGAGGTTTTTATGTGATTCCGGTCTGCTTCAGTCATTTTATTTCTCCTGGAATCAGATAGTGATATTTATGACTCTGTTGCAGAATTTCTTCAGTCGAATACAGTATAGGTCTTAAAGACTCTTATGGCTGTGTAGAGTTTCAGTAGTTTTCAAATTGAATGGAAGAAGACAGAATCAAATAAGTGTTGCGCTATGAATATTTATTTGTCCAAAATCTTAATTTATCTTTTATCATGAATAATCCAAAATTGAGACTTCTTATGAATTTTAAGATTGAATAATATGATTTCAAAAGTATAGGGTCCTTTCATGTTTCGAAAAAGGGATGAATTAGTGAGTGACCAATAATTAAGCTAGTTATAAACACTAAAAAGCAATTTCAATTGAACTAATGATACCTAAAAATGAGCGGAAATGAAGACTTGGAAAGAAAATTTGAACGGCTAAAACGTGCTTCTGAGATATTTTGAACACTTATTATGGGTTGTTTTGTGAAACATTCAAGTGTTTTATAACTATGGAAACCTTTAACAGATTGAGGAACACATGGAAACAGATTTCGGTATTCTAGTATACTTTTTCGACACTCAGCACGCTCGAAAACCTAAAAGGTTTGCGATGAATGCCTTCGGAAACCGGAAAGGTATTCTCCCAAACCCATTCGGCTACCAGCTCAGTTTTTCTGGTAATATTGGTTTCCTGCAGTACCCTAGCAGTTTCCGACGACAGGGGTTGGTTTCGGACACTAAGAAAAGGGTATTCCAGAAAACCTCAAAGGCATTGAATTCGGTATTGTAGGGAACCCCAGGGTTTCCGAGGTCTCGGAAACCTAAAAGGTATGTTCGAAAACGTTTGAAAATCCCGCAAACCCTCTCGCAAACCTTTCCAGGTTTCCGACAGGGTTTCCGAACCGGTTTGGGTTCTTTAGGAAACGGACTCTTTTTAGAGAGTAGATAAGGCATATCTGAAATAAATGGAGAAAAATTTTTGAAAAACGACGACAAGATGATTCTTTGAAAGACATTAACTCTATTTGAATTAATTCTTGAGAAAACTGAATATAATTAATGAGAATAGTACGAAAATATCTTATTGGTATAAATAAGCAAATAGAAAAACCATCCAGGTGATATTGTACTAATCAATGGCAGTATAAAAGACATCAAGTAAAATATTCTAGATCGAGAGTTAACTGAACTTTGAAGTTGTTTTTATAAAGAATGGAAAAATTCAGATAGACGAGTTTTCTAGAGAACATTCGACTAATAATCCGAGTAATTCTATGAACTGACGATTTGTAAACAAAAATCAAAATTTCAGTGTCAACTATTAGGCAAACAAATTATGTGTTCGTTTTATAATAACACCTCATAGTCAAAATTGAAGTTGAAAAACATTTGACATCATGGTTTACAATTTATCATAGAATGCAAATCATTGGCAAAAACTCGACAATTCGATGTGTTTGAAAGTACAATCCACATTCAAATCATCAGTAATTCTTTTCAAGGATACAAGTGATTTTATTTCTGTCTTTTTAGATTTTACTCACAATATTTCCTTTCGGTTTACAAGTTCCTTATTTTCAAGTATAGATGCATAAAGTTCATCGGTGATATATTCTCATCACGATTTTCTCGTACAATAATATTAAGTTCAACATGTTTTGATGTATACATAATAGTGTACGTCAGCAGTTAGTATGTTTCCTTAGATGCGAAACTTTAACAGCCAATATCGATGGCATCGATCATCTTTATTATATTTTTCTACGTCAAATAAATCCTCGTGAACAATGTTCAGATTTTTATGAAAAAATACTTGAATTAGTTATACCCCAAAACGTTTAGGGCTTTGGTTAGATTTGGTTTTTCTATTGATCATGAGCTAGCAATGGTCAATTTTAGATATCAACGTAGCCATTATGGTAGCAGTTTACTTCTTATGTAAGTATTTGTATTTCATAGTTAGGAATAAAATTTACTAAAAAGTTACTAAGTAAGGGATAACCAAAAAGTGATCAGTTACAAGGTAACGGAGTCAATGGAAAAATAGCATCAATAGTGCGAATTAGATCTTCATCAAAATATACTTCTTTGGAACATGAGAAAATTCTAAAATGACAGACGAAAGTTATTGTGAGTCGGTGAATCTGAATATGAAATCTCAATTTCACGATTTCGAGTTATAAGTTTTCGAAAAAAATGAATGCTTAAAATTGTGAAATTCTGATTTAAGATCCGAGTTCTCATATGTGGATTTACCTCCGTCAACCTTTATGGATTTAAAAAATTTTTCTCTTGTAACCTCTTTTGATAATAATTAGAGGAGTCGGTTTTTTTCATTACTCCGTTGACAAGTTACTGGGGTTATACTGTAAGGATTGGATAATTGTAACTTCCCACAACTAATTAAGACAGTTGATCGAGGAAAGTTAATACAAAATTACTATAATTCGGCTTTCAATAGAGTGTATAATTTTGATTTTTCGCCGAAGAAAACATTTCCGTGAAACTTCTGAAAAGAACTAATGGTTTTGATAAGCGAGATATTATTTGTTAAACTCCGAAAGTTTCTGCTACCTGGGTTAAATTTTTACGGAGTCAGAAACAATTTTATTGTGCCCCCTAACTATGTAACACTAATGAATACATCGAGAGTAAACTGTTCAAGTAATAACTAGACACCTAAAAGTGACCATTCCTAGCTCTGACTCAATAGTAAACCCATATGCCAAGAGTTTTGGTATTGATACAAATCTATCTCGAATTACTTTTAGCACGCTCATCATTTTTGAAAACATATCCTGAATTGATATTATTCACAATCTTTACATATCCACGTCGATGTACACAACAACAAAGACAAATCAATTTCATACTTTGATTAACGCATGAAAAATATTTAGTGTTTTCGACTTGATGTTATACGTTCATTAAAGAGAATAAGAAATATACGTGAGATAGATTTATTTCTAAAACATTTAACATCGAATGCATCCGCAGATTATTTACCTGAAATTCTTTCATTGCAAGCAGAACCAAAATATCTGGTATTACCAATGACATTTGATCTAGAAAAAAATTTACAATTTCTTCTTGATAATTGTCGTGTTAATAGTCAAGCGAAATATTATTTTGATTGGTTTCAAGTCCATATTTAAATTCTAAAGAACATCTTGATACAATTAATTCATGTTCACATATAATACGTTATGTATGTGTCGTTGGTCGTTATCTATTAAATACAAATAAAATAACATGTTGAGTATTTATACCATGACTATTAACATAATAGCGTAATTATCAACAAACGTTGAAACAAACATTAATAACAGCAATTTTAACAGCAATGAACGCTGGTGTACTTATATCATTATCATCACCACAATGAATACAAATCAATGAACAAATAATAGCTTGTCGTGTAGCTATATATTAGGATTGGTTTTCATTTGATATCAGTAATTTACAACAATTAACAAATAAAATCGATGTAGAATTAAATTCAACTATTGTTACTTATCATTTATTAACAATGTTATACTATAATACTAAATAAATTTTATTATTTTTATTATACACTTCAGAAAATTTCATTGCATCATTAAAAGGAGTTTTACAACAAAATATTGTACGTTTATTTATGGAATTATTTCAATGTACATCAATATTTGATTCATAACAATCATAACAAATGTTCATACATGATAGAGATAATACTTAGAACTATTTTTTTCATTATCCTCATCAACAGCAATGAGTCTTATAAATAGAATTGTTTGAGAATAATTTGTTTTAGACACTTCAAAGATGTCAATGCATAAATCAATCGACTTGATTAGTTTGTTTTTGGCCTCTTACATGCAAAAAGATGATCTGTGGCTAAAAGTTTGAGAGGCATATTAGAAAGCCTGAGTCTTCTAACTCGATCAAGAAAAATAAATTTCCAAAATTTTTCTTTGAGATTCATCTATTTTCAGTTCAAATTGTGCTCTTAATAGGTTTACAGTGTTATATAGTGACTGATGCATATTTCTAAACCACCGGAAGAACACCATAAGAAGAATTAGAAATCGTAGTCTTTCTATTGTTATTTCGATATAAGATTACAAGATAGATAGTAGCTGTTCGACGTGCTCTACTGAATCGTTTTTTGTCTGCATTCGAATTGTTAAAGCTCTAGATTTGACTTTTACTCCAGTTAGTATTTGGACAAACATATCAACTTGGCTAACAAGAGAATCTCTCCAGATGCTTCCTTCCGATTTCAATGATGCTTTTGACTGTGGTCATTGTTTCAAAAGATCGAATCATTCGATGGCGATGACGTGTGAAGTCACCTGTATAAAAAGCGCAACTAATGTTAACGCAGTTGCAGAATGAAGACTACTATCTACTAATAAATTAGACAAAATGATTGATCTTGGCATGAAAGAAATCGTTAAAATATTTAAAGCATATGAAGATTCTACAATTCGCTACATTTTGAAATTCCGTTGTTGGCAACCGAGTAGTTGCAATAGCATCCGAAAATATTCGATTGAATGTGGATTTGAAAGATCAATCAGTTGCAGTGACTTTTTTTTCTTCACCGATTACTACCTATATCAAGAAGAAATCAGATACATGACCGAATAAAGATTGATTGAAATCGTACATTCATATCATTTTCATAAAAATGCTCTCAAAACATCGTTCTCTTACATACGCCACGAAAATTTCAATTACAACCATTGACTTGTTTTCTATTCATCTACTAAATATAGGCATCTTTTGTTGTACGTACGTTGAATATCAAGTGCTGCTTTAAGTATAAAAAATGCTTCAGAAGAAAGTGAAATTTTTTCCAGTGTATACAGGTGCACATAATGTTGTGACATTTTTTATTTTCCATGCAATTGGGTTTAGGGAAATGATAAAAATTTGAATCCTTTTCCAAAATATACGTCATGAAAACCTCTACAAAAGCTGTATGACTCAAGTTCTTTTTACCTATTCTGATATTTTTTTCTTATACTGAAAATGTTGGAAGAGCTTTCTGTTCTGCATGTATTTCGACTTGAGAAAATTATATGATAATGAGTTTTTTGTGAAAACTGTGCCATCAATGGTTCTAAAAACTCTTTATAGACCAAATTCCATAGCAAATCGGAAGATCCCTGGAAATATTTAACGAATATTTTAGAAAAGACTTCAAGATTTAATCATTCGTCTAAGATGAGGTAAATGCGAAATAAAAATATCTTACAACATGATACACACCGCCTATTGTAAAAAAAATTAATCACATCTTTTCTTCTCATACACCTTTTACACCTTAAACTGCGTTTGATGCTCAACGTCAATATACAAAATTATGCAAGACGTTCTTGGCTTTCTCTCTATATTTAGTAGATGAATGGATAGAAAAAAAACGTCTAGTAATAAAAGACAAATAAGTCATAGGGTATAATTGAATTTTTCATCTAGTGTATTTTCATGTGTCGAAATGGGACTCTTTATAAACAATTTAATTTGGATGTAGTACGATAAATAAGACTAAGTGATTTCTGAAAGCAATTTACGAATCATGAAAGATCTATGCCAGGATGACATTACAAGCTGTTGTGTGAAAAACACAGAGATATGCAAATCATTTTATACGTCACGAATAAAAACGTGTGACTTTCTTCTGATGTTCTCATAGATAATTTACGCATTATAATTGTTATTTTTCTATCTTTTCAATTTTTAGATGTGTGTAATTTTTATTACTATTTGAGATGTACTTATTTTTAAGTACTCCATCAGTTACACATCTCATGAGGATGATCTGTTAGTAAACATATTGCATAAGTGGAGCAGTATTGGCCAAAATATTGAATTATAGCAATGACAAAGCACATTTTTTTAGAAGCTCGTTTGTCATCTTTATTGCTATGTCCACAAGCAGGTGTACTCAACATTTCAGCTTGAGATTCTGTAAACAGGCTGGGTTGATGATATAATTTTCCTGAGTTTTTATGATATACTCCTATGACCTTAGTGACCACTAGAATATTTCAAATAGAAATATTAATTTGGGAAATAGAATTCGATCTGACTATTCAACTCCTTAACTTTGGAACGGTTTAAATGTAAAGCTAGCGGACATAAGTTTTCTACTATCGTTTTCATTCGAATAAAAGAAACTATAGTATAGAAGTCAGATGATGAACCAAGAAAAGGAGTAAAATGTATATTTCACAATAGCACACATTACTAATTGTCGATTATATATATTATGATGTAAGATCGGTAATGAACCATGATTTAGCTCGTGCTTGTGGTCATCGATATGTTCCATTAGTTATAATGGTGATTTCGGAATCGGCCGATCCAAGAGCTATTGATAGAGTTTCATAGAACGTACAAGTTTTATATTGTTGACAGATAAACGAGATTTCCATATTTCTATAAAATCAATATTCTTGAAATATGATACTGCATCGATCTCCTAACTAAAAAGACGACTTATGAATAAATAGCAAAGGCATATCATCAGGTATATATTTGATATGTACTTCAGGATCAATTTCATCGTAATCTTCAAATAAATGATCAGTACAAATAAATAAGCATTCGTCGACAAGAAGATTGGCTGCATCTGTTTCGATATGTTTCATCAAAAATACTGTTAATGTGTAACAACTTCGTAAGGACTGACATATCATTTTTTTGCTGGATGTTAAAATACTTTTGCAATTTTCCGATCTAGGCATCAGTAACAGCTGCAGAACTAGTAAAATCACCATCAATCATTGGCTCGACTGGAACATGTTGAAGACATTGTCTTTTGCTATGCAATCTAAAAAATTAACAAGTTAATTTCTTGTAAAACCGATCAATAGTGCATGATTGTCATATTTTCAAACTTTTTGTTCTTTCCAAGTACTGTTTCTCAGAAAGTAATATTTTTTGTTAATGATATTTACACAGTTACTTTTGGTTTAAGACCGTTTTGTATGCATTTTCCACACAAATCTCTATTACAAGCCAACAAGCAAATGAGAAAATGAAAACAGTCTCATTAAAAAAGTGTACATCGCTCTGGCACCCATTTACGATCTAAAGTGATGCTCATGAAGACTTGGGTAAAATAAGCCCACTCGGGGATCTAGTGAAGCGAACAAATGTCTTCCTAAGAGCACTATGGATTAATAAACATATCGCACAAAGATAGTATGAAAAATTAATCGTGCAAGAAGATCAAGCCGAACTAGCACATCTGTATTTCTTATCGAAAGCTCATAAGCAGAACACACCATTGTGTCCTATAATGTCAGGAATGAAGTCACCTACGATAGCTATATCAAGATGGCTTGATAGACTTCTACGACCAGTGTTTGATAACCTGGCAAAACAGACAACTATACCTAATGGAATGGAACTCATAAAACAAGTAGAAAAATGGTCGACTAAATACCTTTCAAATGTCACATTATTTATCACCATGGACGTCACAGACTTGTATACAATGATACCAAAAGAGAAAGGTATCAAAGTAATAAAGAAACTAATGGAAGAAGCAGATCTTGAACAAATCGATGGAGTGAGGAAAGGAATCATTCTAGCACTAGCAAGATTTTTTATGATGAATAACTACTTCTTCCTGAATGGATCATACTATAAACAAGTGAGAGGAGGCGTAATGGGTTCGCCACTAACACTTACCATAGCAAATGCTTACATGTTTTTCTATGAGAGACCCATAGCTAAATGGGCGAAAAACACGACTTCGCTATATTATAGATATATAGATGACCTCTTCATAATGTTAAATTTGACGCATGATATACTGAAAGGTTTGATCAGATTTTGGAATAGACTCGATGTCAACATAGAGCTTTCAGAATCCATGGGGAAATCTGCTGAATATCTCGATGTAAAATTCGAGAATAAGAATGGAAAACAGGTGACTGAAGTGTTTCATAAACCATCACATCAACCTTACTTCCTTCCATTTGACAGCACTCATGCAGATCATATTAAACGGAACATACCTTTTAGGAGTCTCATTCGAGCTCCGCGTTATTCATCAAGCTTTTCAGCTTTCAAATAAGAAGAAACGTATATATACACGGCATTGTTACTCAACAAATACCCGATTGATTTCATAATGAAACAATTCGAAAGAGTCTTTGAGACATTTCAATGCGATACGCCCACCGAAGACACTTACGCTAATCTAAGAAAAATGTTTCTTGATAACGCTAAAACGGACAAGACGAAATCTGCTAAAGTGAATTTCAAGACGAACATATTTTGTCATTTTTCGTATTCTAGAGGAATGAGCAATTTCTCAGCTCAATTCCATAAACTATGGAATGACTGTTTCGAAGACACTGCCATTTCCAGAATAAAACCGATCGTCGGCAATATTAATCTAGATAACCTAAATAACTATCTAGTAAACAAGAAACCCGATAAAACTCTGCTAAAGTCGGAGATTCACATGGATAATTAAGTCCTGGAAGAAGGATGAACAATCCTTCATATACTCGAAAGATAGTAAACTCGAACCGCAACTACAACTAGCCGGAACAAAACATCAGCAACAACAAAACAACAACAACAATAACTACAACTACAACAACCCAATCACGCAAAAACAATAGTCAGCGTTCAGCACTTCTCTGTGGCCCTGAGAACAGAGATCTTTGTTATCTTTCGATGAGGTCCATTAGACCCAAAGATAGATTTCGTGTTTGTTGTAGATATTTTTCGATGAGGTCCATTAGACCCAGAAAGTTCTTTTTCTTTATTTTCATTTATTTGTTTAACACCACACCACGTCCCTTTTGTAAATCCTGAAGAGGTGACTTTTTTAAGACCACCGAAACTAGTCGGAGAAATAAAAATCCTCAAAAACAAACAAAACAACTTTTAATATTTTTGCTCGGTGATAAAGTATTGAAAAGTGAATAGAAAAAGGTTTTTCTTTCAAAAGAAATCGAATACCAAGTGCTCTCATTTTTCCAAATTGAACTTGAATACAAATGTAAAGTGATTCGAAACTAACATATAGCATCTTAATAAACAAGATCATATACCTATCATATATTTTGATCCATGACGATCGCAAATTTCTATTGCTCGGATATTTATTTCACCAATCACGCTGACGCTATCATCCTAATCAACAAAGCAAAGAACAGAACAAGAAAAACACGACACATATACAACTCATGGACTTAGGGACGCTTCTCGCAAAGGTTTTGACCACTAAGGCTAAAATAATGGCGCAAAATTAACTCAGTTCCTTTCTCTGTTCTACGTTTCCTTCTTAGTTAAAAACCAGTCGAAAGTCAAATTTATTCCATACTTCAGAAGACTGCAGCTTTCCTTCCCACCAAACAGTTTCACATATCGGTACAATACCGGCTAGACACTGGGATTTGACATTTGATATTCACCCTTGAAGCATGGATTCGGTGCTTTTCGCTCAGCACACCACATAGACAAAACAAATTTTTAAGAAACTGATCGTGGATTCCGATTCGCCGACACCGATTACCGCTAAAGAATTATCTGACTTCTCGTAAATCAGTTTTAGCTTTATACATGACCTTTCATCTTTGGTATTTGACACAACGCAAACAAACAACCTTGCGAACTATTTTATTTTGTATGACATCCCCTCACTCGAGGGGCAAAAAATAAAACATGAAACAAAACAGAATATTACTTATTTTCCATTAAAAATATTACAAATTAGTATTTCCACATCTAAAAATATGCAGCAGACAACAAGTCAACTAAAAATTTCATCTATCATTTGAGTTCATATCTAGCATAAAGCACAGTTGTATGCAAGACCCTCATAAACAATATGAAATCGACTGCTGTATACGACTGAAAATACAACACAACCTCATACAGCATTAAACGCATAATCCTAATATTCCGGATTAAATAAACTGTATTTATAATACAGGTTCACTAGAAACACAGAATGCAACACACATGAAGCAGTTTATACATTCATCATCAACATTTTCTTCAGGCGTTCAATATTTTACGCATTGCTTATTACATTCAATGCATTCCTCCAAAAATGTAAAAAATTCGTTACTGATCCCATTGTCACCAAAATATAGTGTTGTGAGTGTCTGTATGAAAAAGTGTGGAAGCTTGTATGGTACTGATGAGGATAGAATAAGACTAACGGTATTATGTTTTAAAGAGTCAGCCAGATGTTGTGCACCCTCGTTTCCAATTCTATTACGGTTGAGACCTAATGTGGCGAGTATCTGTAGCAAAATGTGTGGATGTCTCTATGATCGGGATGCGGATAGAATGAGACTCACGTTATTATGTTTTAAAGCGTCAGCCAGATGTTGTGCTCCCTCGGCTCCGATTCTATTATAGTTGGCACTTAGTGTAGAGATTGTCTGAATGAAAACGTGTGAATGATTGCATCATGGTGATGAGGTTAGAATGAGACTCACCCTATTATGTTTTAATGCGTCAGCCAGATGTTGTGCTCCATCGGCTGCAATTTCATTTCTCACGAGATGTAGTATGGTGAGTGTTTGTATTAAATCACGTGGACGTTTTGTGATGGAGATCTGCATAGAAGGAGGCTCATAGTATTGTGTTCTAATATGTCAGCTAGATGGTGTATTGCGTTAGCGCCTCCTGTTTTCCCAATAAGCTCTAGTTTTGTTAGTGTCTGTGAATAAGTTCTGATGTTGATAGAATTAGATGAATCCGTTTGATGGGAAACACAATAAATTTGGTGAATTGTCGTATTGCTGAAAGTAGGCAGGTGCGTTGAGTGAAGAAAAAGAATGTTGGTGTTCGTGGTATTTAATGGCATTTGTTAAGTGGGTGAATTGTTTACAGAATAGGTTTCGTTTTAAGAGATTAAGGGTCGGGTTTTGTTTCCGAAATAGTTGTCTGTGAGGTGTGTAGTTTGTGCTTGATATCGGTGTCGATAATGCTATTTAATAGGATGGAAAAGTTATTGGTGAAACAGTTTTCAAAGTTACTTCAATGCAGGTTTTGTACGAGAAGGATGCGTATCGATTCCTTCATTTGAGCTTGATGAATATGGTTATTGTGAAAGGATAGGGCAGCATGGTGTATGTTTATTTTGCGATGGGAGATTCGCGAATACTGTTGAACTGAATTGTGTAGTTTATCTAGCTGAAGGCGTGGCTTTGTTTATTTAGAATATTTTATGCTTTGTTGAAAGAAGAATCCTTTGAACAGAGACCAGATCTAATATCTAAAAGACTAAATGTAGAATGTGCTTTGTGGAGATTTTCGGGGAATACGCAAACTGATAGAAGCTTAGTGGAAAAGTACAGTGGAAGAAGATTTTTTTAGAAGGGTGCACGGAAAGGTCCACAGAATGATTGAATGATAGGGCCAACTCCGAAAATTAAATTGTTGTGAAATTTGAGGGTTATGTTGATATCCACTTCGCCAGTTGAACGCCGACTGTGCATTTTACAAAAGTCACTACAATGTTGTGCTTTGATTTAAGGATCAACGGCACAGCTTTCGGTTCACAAAAGTTTTTCTGGGAACTAGTGCTTTTACGACAATGAGCGAAACACTGATTAATGGATTTATTTGAAAATTTTCTACTTAACGTTTTCTGGATGTATTCAATGTAATGGACTCTGTTAGACATATAGCGGCAATTTTTCGATTTTATTATTGTACTCATAATATTTACTGATGCGAGATGTAGTATATTTTTACACGTATCTAGAAGTGTAACCAGGCTTTCTCAGGTAGTAGAGCTGTATCCTATCTATTTTTCACAACATGTTTTTTAATATGGGTAATGTTTGTTTACCCATGTAAAAAAAAATCGAAAAAAATCTGATTATAATCGATTTTTTGGGGATTAGAAATCTATTTTAATGACACTGTTATAATCCTAGTTTAATCATTATTTTGCCAGAAAAAATTGATTATAATCGATTATTTTAGAATTTGCTATAATTGACTGTAAAATAATCGATTATAATCAATTTTTTCTGGCAAAATAATGATTAAACTAGGATTATAACAGTGTCATTAAAATAGATTTCTAATCCCCAAAAAATCGATTATAATCAGATTTTTTTCAATTTCTTTTTACATGGGTTAGCGAAGTCCCATGTAAAAAACTTTTGTTCAAAAAATCACGAAATAATCGATTAAAAATCTGATTTTGTGATGATTATTACTGCTTAAATCATTGATTAAAATCGTATCATTATAATTGATATTTAATCGATTATTTCGTGATTTTTTGAACAAAAATGTTTTTACATGGGATTTTACACGCACATTCAATCTCTTTTGTAATCAGGTAATCTATACGTATATAGACAATGACTATTTAGGAAACGTGTCTTATGTAAATTGTTGTTGCTGAGCATTTTATTTTCTAGTGAAGAAAACCTCGATGTGAGATTTTCCTGAAAACCACAAAAGATCAAGAAATGTCTGAACGACCACTTACCTTGGTAAAAGTCATGTTTTCTTCGCATTACATCGAGTACATGTCTAATAAAACATGCGAATCTCAATCGATGTCAATACTGCAATTATTTATTCAATAAAAATTGATTTTCTTTTAATCGAGAAAACGACAGAGGTGGAGCCAATATTAAATGTATGAGAGTACTGGGTGTGACTGTGTGTATGCATTTCGGTGTGAGCGTGTACCCGTGTGCATGTGAGTGAACGTGTGTGTGTAGGTCTCACTTATGTTAAAAACAAAACCCACTCACACCCTCGCGTGATTTTTCGAAGGATATTAAAAGGGACAAGTGCTTCAATTTGCATGGCGTCAAGTGTGAATGCGTATGCGCATATCGTCTTTCTTTTTAAAAATGTCTCGATCCCCAGTTATTCCCTTAAAATAAATACCCGTATAGTACTTTAATGCTTTGCTCTGACTCCCTCTTCCGTTTCAGGAAAACGCTTCATTTCTTCTTGTATTGAAAAAACCACTTGATGTTTAAATAAAAACCAAACAAATTTCCAAATTTAGTCATGTAAGCAAGATACATAATCATTGTCGCAATACAATATGGAAATATCGAATCTTATTTTTCCTTATTTCGAACAGGAAGAAGATGGAAATGTGATTTACAATAAAAGGAAAGACAAGGGCAAGTATTATTCATCGACATTAGCCGTTTAACGATAAATGTGTAGATATCTGCACAAAGTGCTAGCATAAACACAAGAGTTGCCCTTTTCGATTTTTAATTCCCATTAATATTGTGCATTCGGACATTCATTTAATGCGTACATTGATTTTTCGTCTTATTACTTCAAAAATGACGGGTATGGTGCGTGGTTGTGAGTCTTCTCTTTTATAAACTTCATACAGGCACCGACACCACATACTACCGATACATCACACATTATACAGAATTATCAACCAAAGGTATACACTAATGGTATTTTAGCTGGCTTCAATCACATGAGTCATGTAACATGACTCTAGATTTATTACAACATACACACTTTTATGTTCACCCAATCCTACATAACCTCAATACTAAAATCACACCCGCAACCTTATCGAAGTTTACCTCTACCAATATTTCCGATTGATAAATTAACGTATGCAAAAGTCAATATACTGATTTAAGAATTTTACGTGTGACATCAAAAGCTAGTGTCTTTAGTGCTTTTTCGGACTATTACCACCGATGGTTCAATACGTCTTCGGTAATGCCTGAAAACTTGTCGCCCCATCTGAACTGCAAATGGAATTAAAAGTTTGAGTATTGTGGTTAATCCACCAGAAAAACCCATTATGGTTGCAACGACATACGTCTTATCGAAGCGCTTAGTGATTGAATAGGTACAGTATTGAGGAGAACATGCTGCGTAGTAAATTTCGTAGTTGATATTTGTTTCCCATTTAGCGATCATAAGGGCATCCACTAGACTTTCAACAGTATCATTTGGGGATGATAATTTAGAATCAAGAGCATGAAAAATAATATCGGATACAGAATCATTTGACATAATATTATTGATGCAGGTCGCATCATAGAGACATTCAAGAGTGGAATGTAGAAGAGATTCGACTGGATAGCAACCTAAGAGAAATCCAGGAACAACCCACCCATCGAAAAGTGCCAGTGTTGAACAAGTTGGGCTAGTTTCACAAGAACAAGCAGCATTTCCATATAAACGCGGTGCAAACAACAAATATGAAAACGGCTCAACGGACATGCCGATCAAGGGAAGATACCAATTGGATATTGTCGACGAAATGAATCTATTGCTTTTTACTACGTCTCTAACATAATCAAACATTAAGTTGAACGATCCACTTGTCCATAGGCGAAACTGTTCGGTGTTGGAAATCACCTGTACTTGAATGGTTTCCATAGACTCAGTTCGTGTACTAATCATAGTTCTTGCCATGAACGAGGATATTGCGTCGGTCACTATGACTTCTGCAATGTTGCATAACGAAGCGAGCGCTCGGAATTGTGGTACGATGAAAGTTCGAAAGTCATCGTAAGAATAGCTGCTATTCAGCAGGAAAGGAGAAAATATTTCGACCCATTGATAGTTTGAGATAACAAAATCACTCGAACATATTTGATGAAAACGAGAAGAAATTTGAACGAATCGATTGTACCTAATGGTAAGATTCTCACAAGGGCATTCCAGAGATAGCGAGTAGATTGGATGCAGATTGAGTTCATTAAAAGTTGTTATTGATGGATTATTCACTGTGAAAACTTCTGTTTGAAACAAGCTAGATGCATAAATGGATATGACGATCGTACCGATAGACAGTATAAGCAAATATACTCGAGTAGTAATGATTTCCGACTGTAGGCGCTCATGATCATTCCATGACAGTTTACTCTCAAACAGATTTAATTTTAGTGCACGGTCTTGAAGCCAACGTGCATAATTACGTACACGATCGATGAAATGAACTTGGACTAAAGAAAACATCATTATTGTACTGGATTATCAGGTCGATGTAGAACGGAATGATCAATGAAGGATTCAGAAATAGAGCAAATTCAAAATGCGAAAGTGAAAAAAATCTATTCTTTATATTCATATGCAAATAGATAATACGAAATCAAACTTTCCTTGATATGTGCTGACTCAGTGGTATCAAGAATGGACAAATACCAAAAGTGATCTTTTCATATTTTGTATCTGTAATCTTGAGCAGATAACTTGACATGACTCAAATCAAGAAGGAGGCAAGAAGTACATCCATAAAAAGTATAACATTGTGTTGTATATTGAAATAAAACTGGTGCCAATGAAATAGGTTTCACGTATAGTCGGCCACGAAATCACCACAACGACTTTTCGGAGGGCTCAAACACGACTGATCTTGTATAATCTTACTGGCTTCTCAGTGTAATGAGCAGATTTATTCTGCTAATAGGGAATATGGATAGTTGTGCCAGTGAATTAAAACATGACACCTTGTGAAAGAGCATTTGATTTCTGTATTTCATTCTAGCTGTTTTATTCTTCTGCTTCTTGAAGATGAACTTTACCAAAGTAAGTGTTAGAGTGATGTCGCTCTCTATCATGATCTCTAACTTATGTTATATCCTCTATCTCTTTTCATCTTTGCTCATCTTCTTTGATCTCTATTGGATCTTTTTGTTTTCTTTTCGTTTTTCTATAGATATGTTAGTTTTGTTTATATTAGAGAATAAAAGGAAAGGATCGTAAACGTTCACCCGCACGCAAGTCAACCGATCTCTAATAGTAAGCAACAATCAAGATTCTGTTATATAAGCATTCTATGAGAGCTTACAAAATCTTTGTATTCTTTTGTGGCTGTCTTTTAATGAAATCTACTTTGTTAGTTAGATTTTGGATAGGAGAATTAAATTAGTCAATGATTTTTGCATGTCACTTCAAGCAGAATCTTTATTTCAATCTGATCAATAAACCTCTGTTGATATTAATAAAAAATGAGGCCCCATCTACTTAGACTACAAAGAGAGGTCAGTATGTAAGAAGCAGCGGCTTATCGTAACAACGAGTGTCGCCTAACATATAAATTGAAGATTGAAGAAAACCTGTTTCAATTCAAAAATAAATTCATAATTGCACACAACAATTCAAGAATGATACTCGATTAAAATATATGAACTTAAAATGATAAATACAGTTAACAGAATGTGTGCTCAATCACCTAGCAGTTTTAATTAACGAAGTAAAAAATATTTCGGTTATAATAGATTTTTGCTGTAATAAAATCAAATTTATAATCGGTCTTGTAGATTTTTCAGGCATATTGACTATGGAAATCCAAGACGTCAATTATCATTAGAATATTTTTCCCTGGGAAGAGCACCGGAAAAAGTTGATACTTGCTACAAGCGTCGAGAGATATTTCACGTCTGTGTGTTCATATTTTCGATAGTGAATCAAAATGTTCTATATATTATTTCTGAATTCATGTATACTTTGGCTGCGCCCTCTATTTCAGATATCTAAATCGAAAATAAAGATTTTACGATTCAGTTGTTTCTAATAAAACTTTTCAGCGATTTTACAGACTGTTTCTAAAAAACTTAAATTCTGCGTCTCTTGAAAACCTTTAAGATTCTTTGTAATTTAATGCCTTAAAAGCTTTATCCATTTCAAGAAATGGTACCACCTCCTTTAATCGTAGTTTAACCTCTAAAACAAAATTGGGAGCAAAATTTACAATGTGGTTTCATATTCTCAAAAACTATAGTACTTAATGGCGTTCGGTTTCTCAAGATGGACGGCTAGGTAAGATTTAGATGAGCTCATTATTGAAATTTGATCTAACTTACCCTTAATCCCTGTGCTCCTGATTTTAGGTACCATTAGTTTGCGTAAAAGTCTGACAATGATTGATACGACTATTTTGAGCATAACGAGGAGTCCACCGATCAGACCGACGATTGTTGAAAATATGTACAAAAAATTACCCCGCGCTGTAAACGTGTATGAACATTGTAAACATTTACACAACTGGTAATAACTTTTGTATTGAATATCTGCATTCAAGTCATCCAACATAAGATTATCAGCAACGACCCCCATAGAAGTGTTTGGTAGAAATCGACTACCATTAGACAATAGAACTGGCGTATCTATTGGTTTATGATTTAGTGTAGTCAACTGCTCCAATATCAGGTTTAAGCATGTTGTATTAAAAAAACACTCCATGGATGACTGCTGAACAGAATCAACAAAGGAGCATGCCGAAAAAAAGTTCGGCATGGAAAAGTTCTCTACTGGAGGAAAATAACGAAAATATTCAAAGAATTGGATCTGTTCCTCGCAGTTATCATTGAGTGCACAAGTGCAGTTGCTTCCACTTCTTGAGATTACCTCAGGGACCATATAAGCTGCACCATAGAGCATTTTTTGGACATATTGGGACCTAAAATACAGAATAGTGTTATTTAATGAAGTACCATTACACAGTGAATAATAAAGCCTTTCAGTCATACGTGTGCATTCGAAACTTGAATCTCCATTTTTATAGTCGATGATCTACATTAGCGAAATTTGCACTACAGATGTTACAAGGTAGAAACGGCTTTTGACTATTATTTGCGGTGACTTTATGAAAGTTTCGTGTGGATTAACATCTCTGAACAGTAACATGTGCTCTTCCTATTTTGTTTTCACCTTTCATTTCATATGATCTTTTAAAAATATATGAGGTTGAAAAGAGAGAAAAATACTGAATACTATGCGCAATATGTTAACTTACAAATTCGCAATGGGGAATTAGCAGAAAGTAGAAAAGCATGGCAAACACAATAAAAAGGGAAACAATTTTTTCTGTGTCTCCAAAAACGTGATACATTTTCTCAAGAAATTAATCGTTTATCTTCGTAAATCATATGGTTTGAAATATCTACTTGCATTAGTAAAACTCTACTTTCTTTTGATTCTGTAGGAAACAGCAAGAAAAGTTAAAAAACTATCTCTTTACGTTTCATCTCCGGATGGAAAATTAAACATCATTTATGTTGTATAAGTGAGGAAAATGTTAAAGAATCAAAAAATTCAAGTTGTGTCATTGTTTTTATTCAAAAAATCAGAGTATGATTGATTTCATAGCATAGAAAGTAATTTCGTTTTGGGCATTGTTACAAGCTTCCTCAAAGTTGCAAAATAGCAAGGGAAAAGTGAAAGTCACTTTCAACATTCGAAAACTATCAAGTTTGGCTCATAATTTAATTCTACTTGCGTATGTGCCATTGTTTTTCAAAAGTAAAATTAATAATTCAACTTTCTTTTAAACGTCCTTTCTTTTTAGTTTCTTATCTTCTCCGCTATTTTCTCATTAGAGCAACTTAAAAGATATCGTTTTATTCATTCTATAACAAGAAATAGAAATCGAGTGTTCCAATATTCTGTCATTTTCTCAAAAAAACTGAAACTGTCACTACTATCTTTCAATTTTTTATCCATAGAATTAATTGGATTATCAGCATTCTTGTTTTATTTGTTTTACTTATATAACGTAAGTGTATGCGAGTGCTTCCATTGTAAGCCTTATGAGCTTTATATATAAAAAAAGATTCAAACGCAGTAGCTACACACGAAGAAGTGTATCAATTGTTCTGATCTGAATTGGTTACAATATAGAGAGAATGCCATGTTCAAGCTGATCTTATGGACCCTATGAAAGTCACGTAATCAGTCGCAGTGAAGTTCTAAATTATTCGCTGATGCGTCATTGATGCTATTAGATGAGATATGAAACCAATATGTCAAAATTTCTATCACGCTCTGCGGAATAGTCTTAGTTTAAGTCGATATTCTCGTCTTGCGGTAGACTTATACTGTGGCTGATAATCACGTTTCAAAAAATAAGTATACTGCCAGGAAGAGAATAAGATTCATTGCATGGCAGGTTACAAAAGTAGTGAAACTCTCTGGAATTCAGCGCCTTTTACCTTTCTATCTTAAACACTATCAGTTTGACGGAGCCCTAAAACTTTGAGTTTTTCAAATAAACAAGATTACACTTCAAAATTACCTTTCGAAAACACTGTGCTAATTACATATACTTTACGCTTCTTGAAATAGAATATGATTTATATTCTAATTTCTAAATGATCTCTGTCTCTCCAACGTCTTTAACTGTAACATAATTTAAAACCTCGATTAAGAAAAGTGATTAATGAATTTTGATTTTGTGCTTCTGCACATAAATGAATAGTGTTAACGATCAGTACAGAGGAATGAAGGAGATATTATCGACGAAATAATACAAGCCATGAAAAAAAGAAGAATTGAATGAACAGCTTGAGCCGCATGAGTTTTCTTCTAAGTTATATCTTAAAATGATTGCTTCATCATTGAGTTTGACTGCATACTAATGTTTCGTTTGAAATGGGCTATGTCCGTTTTAGATCCTCTAGAGGATCTGCAGGCGATTTCCTTTCTTTAATTAAAAAAAGCTATGATTTGAGCCGATCGACATTTTATCTACAGCTAAATCATGAATTAAACATTAAAATTCACTTTAACCAACGAATGCAACTAGCAACAGCTAAAAGTTAATAATCTCAACTTTAGATAAGCTTTTTCTAGTCAGATCGAAAATATTGAGTTTTTAATCGGTTGAAATGTTCTGGCTATCTATCAATCTACATCGATTGATAAAAGCGTTTCTTTAATCCGTTTGATTGTTTGAAGCATAAATATTTAGCCAAAGTGATAACCGCTGAGACTATAGGTTTGGAATCTGTAAATTCCAAATATTATGACAAAAAAAGATGTAGATTTTCAGTTTCAGCTTTTTAGAATTAGTACATCCGAACAGTTATTCAGACTAAAATTGATCTGGAAAGCAACCATTGACGAAAGAATATTTCGGACAGTACAAGGACTGAAATTCGGGTATGAATGCTGTCTTAAATGAAAAATATACAGAGCTATTATTTGATTTTACCTAACTTACATCCTTTCATCCAGGGAGGGTTAGTTTTTGAAACGTTGGATAAAAGGATACTGTCAATCATGGGCTAAATTGAAATAGCTGTTTTAATCTTCACTGCTCCTCTCTAATAGATTAAAGTCAAAATTTAATATCTAGTAAAATTTATAAGGCAATATTATCAATTTCATAACTGAAATTGGATTGCAATGAGTGATGGAATAAGAAATGGATTTTCAACAAAATCAGAATCATATGATTTTAACTGAGATTCAACAAAAACTTGCCGATTTTGATCAGCTTTTTACAGGAACATTTTTCGTAATACATGAACGATATTTATCGAGGAAGATGTACATTTCAAAGCAAACGGACAGACCTGTTTTGGTATAAATTAACAAGTTCTATCAAAGCAAGTTACAAAAGCGAAAAGCAAGTCTACCTTGATTCGTGTATTTGCAAGAAGTTAACCGTACTGTCATTTGAAAACCCAAGTAACTTAGCACCCTTCTGCTGAGAAGGGTGTTAGTGATACTTGCGCACTTTTAAGAAAATTGTCAAGTCTGTTGCTTTCATAGGCAGCTCAGTATTGTAGCCGTAATATGTGTAAACTCATGATCTTATTCCGAGGTTTTCTTCGCTGCAATACTATGTTTGTGAGGCTATAAGGTGCTTTCAGAGCTAACAGAGTACAGAGGTATAATACCAAATTGTTCGCCTTGTGAAAAATAATCAATTTCTATGATGAAAAAAGTATTTACTTGACGTTTCCTCCCTCTGGAATTAACACATTTTTGGCTTGAAAATCCATGATAGCGAGACTATGTCTGAATTGAGCTACTGCATTTGTTTGAAATGCTGTGATTTCATCATTAACACTGACCAAGAATCGGTTCATTGGCAATACACTACCACTTATAAATGCTGAGTTATTAAAAACCTGCCATGCATTATAGACTGTTGTATTGGCCAGTGTGCACAGAGTGTTCAGAGCGTTAAAGAAACCAGTAGCATCATTGCGAAAGTCATTATCCAAATAGTGATTATCGGCACTTTTAATGTCTGTTAAATATTGAATCCATGTTTGGGACACTAACCAACTCGTACAAACAGGATGAAAGATAGGTGATATTGACATGAACGAGCCATAAGGAATGGATATGTTACTACACGGACAAGAGAGCGTACTTTTATATTTGCTGTATAATTCATCAAATTTTACATCTGATGGATTCTTAACGATATTATTTTGCATCCGTAGACTGATGGACGTATAGAAGACGATGATGAATATTGAGACAATTAGAGACACGATATAAACACGAGTCGTGATTAAAGTAGTAGTCATTTCAAAAGGATCTGTGTTCACATCTGCTGTTTCGAAGAGATTCAATCGGAATATTAGAGTTTTCATTTCTTGCCATTTTCGTCCAATACGTTCTTGCAAGGGACCGTCTGAAAACGCAAAGAAGCTTCTTTTATTTTGTAATATCGCACTTACTTCGCGTGGCCTCATGCGGTCTGAAGAATCGATTGTACAACCAAGTGACAATGTTGAAACTGAACCAGCGTAGAGCTACAGTTAGACCACCAATAAGACCAAGAATTGTTGTTAAGACAAAAAGGACATTGCCGCTTTGAGCAAATGTATATGTGCATAAGATAGGTGCACACATGTCATAATAATTAGAGAACGAAATCGACGTAAACCAGCTATCGATGAACAACTCTTTTACAAGTGTTTCAATGGTTGCATTAGGAAGAAATCTTGTTTCATTACTATTAAGAACATCCATACTAATGATGTTTGTATCTGGGAAAAAGGAGATCATCCACTCGGAACAATTTGAATTGAATAAACATTCGAGTGTCGATTGAAAGAGCCCTTCAATTACAAAGCACGCGATACGGAATCCAATGGCGTACCTAAAATCAACACTTGGGTGTGAATGAAAATGGATTGGTTATGAAATGCAGCAAGTTTTAAAACTTGTAAACGTACGGAAAAAACGAGGATAAATATTCTACGGGAATTTTTTCATGTTTGCTTACATCTAGATTAGCGAAGAATATGGAATAGTTTTAGTAACTTTATGTGTTTGGAACGAATATTGTTTTCCTTTACAAAACTTTCCCAATGATGGCTTCTCTAATCTCTAACAAATTCCGTTTCCTAAAGAACCAAACCGGTTCGGAAACCTTCTCGGAAACCTGGAAAGGTTTGCACTAGGGTTTGCGAGATTTTCACACTTTTTCAAATATACCTTTTAGGTCTCCGATGTCTCTGAAACCCTGGGGTTCCCTACTATACCGAATTCAATGCCGTTGAGGTTTCCTGGAATACCTTTTCCTTAATGTCGGAAACCAAACCCTGCCCTCAGAAACCGTTAGGGTACTGTAGGAAACTAATATTACCAGAAAAACTGAGCTGGTATCCGAATTGGTTTCGGAGAATACCTTTCCAAAATCCAAAGTCTTTCATCGGAGACCTTTTAGGTTTCCGAACGTACTGAGTGCTGAAAAAGTATACTAGAATACCGAAATGGGTATACATGTGTTCTTGAATCTGTCAAAGGTTTCCATAATTATAAAACACTTGAATTTTTCTGAAAACAGCACATGATAAGTGTGCGAAATATCTCAGAAGCAGCGTTCAAATTTTCTTTCCAAATCTTCATTTCCGCCCATTTCTAAGTATCATTAGTTCAATTGAAATTGCTTTTTAGTGTTTATAACTAGCTTAATTATGGGTCACTCACTTATTCATCCCTTTTTCGAAACCTGAAAGAATCCTATACTTTTGAAGTCATATTATTCAATCTTAAAATTTGTAAGAAGTCTCAATTTCGGATTATTCATGATAAAAGATAAATTAAGATTTTGAACACATAAATATTCCTAGCGAAACACTGATGTGATTCTGTCTTTATCCATTGAATTTCAAAACGACGGAAACTAAACACGGCCATGAGAATCTTTAAGACTTATACTGGATTCGACTGAAGAAATTCTTCACTAGAGTTATGAATATCAATGTCTGATTTTCTGAGAAATAAAATGAAAGAAGGATACAGAAATCACATAGAAAGCTCCTCTATCCGCACACTTCCTGATATGCAATGTAAAGTAAGATGAATAAATAACATTGGTGGGTTCCATTTAACAAGTGGAAACCCGATGAATTATTCCCAAATAGTAAAACCAGCCAACTGAACTAATATCCACCAAGCAATATACCTGATGATAACGAAAATATATCAAAACGTAGCTTTTTTCGACCTTTCCGTCTTGTGATCAAAATAATAACATCACGTCATGGAAGGAAAATCGAATCCGTTCTTAGATTTCCGATCAGAGCTTCCATTGGTCAGAAAGCCGGACAATCAGAAATTCAACGACTGAAAAGTAAGACTTTTATCTTAACCCCTTTCTCCATTGTCATGGAACTTTGCAATAGGTTATCGGGGTCCAGGAATTCGAATGCATTATCTTTTTTTCCGACTGAACTCTTATCGGTCGAAAACGCACGTCTTCTTATGAGCTTTTCCTCGTCGTTAAAACATAACTTGTTGGAAAGAGGCTTCTTTAATCTGTTCGTGGAACAAATACTAACAGACAGGCAGACACAGGTAAATTCCCGTTTTCAGACCCTATCCTTTCAGTCTAGCGAATATTTTATAAATAGGTAGTATTCAGATCGGCGGAATAGTGTATTATTGGAAATTGGGCGGATGTCGATGATTTGCGTATTTCGTAAGGTATTGTTGAATGATGCCCCTAGTTAAAAGAATCCTCAAAAATGTTTTTGGGTTTTTTGTTTTCCGGGAAAATACTTGTCACTTCTCATGGTATGAATCATGAGACCGTTTACATCTATATCACTATTTTCACTTAATGGTTCTGTCGCAAGAAGAGAATTGTTATATTAGTCGTAGAGAAAATCGTTGTTTCTTTTAGTTGGGTCGTATTCCCAGATATAAGAATGAATAAACAATGGTGAGTTCGATTTTAATACCTTCAAGTAGATCAATTGTTCAGCTTCTTTTTAGATCCAACAGCAGAATAACTAAGAATAAATGTGAGTTCGGCTTGAATTGTTAAAAAGTGATCAATTGTTTTATTTCTATTTAGATCCAGCATTCCTAGTCGGTGGTTTCATGAACCTGAGGCTGCAGGAACTGGTAGAAAATATGTGGTAGAGTGACCGTATACTGTAGAAAAGCACGTGAAATCGGTGGGAAATCGGACGCAATACCCATGCCGACAACTTTGCCAAGTTTTTCTACTGAAGTTCTACCAACTTGCTGTGTTTTAAGACAAAAGTCGGTGGAAATCATTGGAAAAACTTAGGTAAAGTTTCCGGACTGAGTGCTGCTACATTCCAGCGATTATCCAAGTGGTCCTGCAGGATACAGTAACTTATCTGGATCTTTTATGCCTGCTCTGGCAGGGTCCGGAGTGCTGAACGATTGACCTGCTTTATAGCGATCCAGTGGTTCTCTTTCAGATTGTGAACAATCCAACGACAAAAACCTTCAATCCGTTTCCGAGGTTCGTATACAAAGGAATTTTTTCCTTCGTTTCTTGGTTCCCGAATTCTCGGAAATCCTTAAAGGGTTTCAGATAGTAACAAACTCGGAAACGTTCTCCGGGTTTTATGGGATATGGTTATTTTTAGAGAGTAGGGTCATTTTTCAACACTATCATACCAGAGAATTACAAGAAATTGGTGGTTTTTCATTGGAAACAAAAGTGATATTTGATTAAAACACAAAAATAGGGCTAGCTAGACCTTTCAAGAACAGCTTCAGTTCCGTTCTCGTAATTCTGATAAATTTGGATCAGTCTTTATCAAACTGATCAGAATTCTGATGGGGTTTTCAAAACAATACAAATGACACTGCATCTCTTAATAAATATACTTCAGTTACTAGTCACTAAGTGTCCTTTTGGTGTGAAGTCAATTAAAGCTTTGTTCAGTAGACGTTCTCGGCTCATCCCACTACTGAGATATCACTAGTACCGTAACCTGAGACCCGCATATTCAGAAAAACCATCACTTTTACTCTTTAGAGGAAAGTGTAGGGTGTGAATATGCAGGTAGAGAAGAAGGACACTGACCCACACCCCATTCGCTTTTTCTTATGAAAATCAAGACTCCTTCGTTTTCGAATCAGTCGCAATTGTGGACAAAGATATATCCTATGACACTCTAGAGGTTCACATAGAAGAACTATGTACATTCATTCCAGAAAATTGGCACAGCTCCATGATCATATTTACAATAAATCATCGGAACATTGACCACCAACAGATGCTCAATTAATGAAAACCTTTTCAGTGAAATTTCAAAATTCCAACAAGTAATGGCACTTTACTTTTACAGTAATTACATGAATACAAAATAAATAAAATGTGCCAACCTAATCCCAACAACCATTTTCAGTTCGTCAGTCAATTCCCTTTTCGACTAAGACATGGTTCACTCGATAAGTATCAGTAAAGAATAGACATTTCTCGAATGATTTCTTTTTTCAGATGTTTATCGTAAAAATATCGAATTCCTAATACGTTTTAAACGAATCGTCATTAGTCTCAAAACATATGAACAACAATCTTGCGGGTCTCAACTAGAAATATAATATGCATAAAATCTTTAAGAAAATGTGGTTTGGTTACATGAGTTTACGCTTTTCCCCAAATTTTCAATGTGGAAGTACTGGGTACGGAATATAAGAACGTTTGGATTGTTAAGGTCTTATCAAGAGCAAGTTTCATGCTACGTTGAGCGATAATGTGTGAAAGTGCGTTTTTCATGAGACTCACGATAATCATAGAACATTTGGTCAAATAATTGAGTGAAATTACGATTCCTCAAGAACAAAGATACGGAAATCCTCATCGCCAAAGCTTTTCCTATAATTTTTTAATATTCATCCTTCAGACGTCATCTAAATTGAAAAGCAGTTTTTCTATTTGGATAGATTTTTTCTTAAACTTCTGTGGAAAAAGAAAATTTATTCATATTTCTTAGGGCGCTACGAGAGCTATTGCGCCCGATTCTTCTAAAAGCCTCAGTTTGGGTCCAAGTATTCTGTTATAATGCTTAGACATATTTAGGATTGTGTGAAAAATTTCAGAATTCTAAGGATTGTACTTTGTTGCAGACGATCATTATAATTTTGCTAGGTCACACAGCCTGCTAACCGATGACTCATCTGAATGAGAGAACTTTTTGTCTCATATATTGATTCCTTAATTCCTTCTATTAGAAAAACAAAATATGCTAGAAGATGCAGCTTGAAAAGCTCTACAATTTGCATAAAATACCTTATTTTACAGTTACATGTATTCTTTTCGAAAATCGGAGAGATTCTGCACGATCCAATTTTGATCTCGAAGAAAAGTGTTTTTTTCGTATGCGATAAACAAGCTTTTTCCTTTTAATCAGCATCTGATATGTTGAGTTTCAAAAAGAACCAAATACACCGCAGGATGCAGCGTGAACATCTCTACAATGCGCAATCAACACTTTATATTATGCATAAAGTTTTTCCTATTAAGAACAAGCAAACTTGTAAGCGAACAATTACCTCAACTGCAGAGATTCTACCCGAAGGAGAACCTCATTTTTTCGGATCTCATCCTTTTCTCAATCAATACATTCTTTTTCAAAGAAGCAGAACATGACGAAAGGTGCAGCGTGAAAAGCTCTTCACATTACAAGCAGCACTTTAGCTTAAATATATTCTTTGGCTCTTTTGAAAAAAGGAAAATTCTTTGAGCTACTTTCCGCAGAGTACAGAAATGGTCCCTCAGAATACAGTTTATTTCGAAGGAAAATATTCACAATCAACATAAACTTTACATTGTAGATTGTACAGTTTCTCACGCTGCATCTTCCAGCATAGCTGTTTTTAGATAAAATTTTATTAAGGATCGAAATATGAAATACAAATTTCCTCCATTGATTTTTAGTCCCTCTCTATGTAGTTATGGAAGATGCCGTGTTATCATCGTAAAAGGAATGATCAGCTACAGCAAAGTACAAGACTTAGAATCCTGAAATTTTGCACACAATCCTAAATATGTCTAAGCATTATAACAGAATACTTGGACCCAAACTGAGGCTCTTAGAAAAACCAGGCGAAAGTAACGTTTTTAGTGACCCACGTAAGTATCTAGACAATAAAAATTGTATAGCTCTTCTTTCGATCTGTTCGGATCTATTCATCTAAGCGTACTGTTCACTCAACGCTTTATATGTGTGTGATCGATGAATGATCCCTGATTATGATTCATACAACTACAAGTAGCATGAATTTAACGATCCTGACCTAAATACTCTCTAAAAAAAGTCTGTTTCCTAAAGAACCCAAACCGGTTCGGAAACCCTTTCGGAAACCTGGAAAGGTTTGCGAGAGGGTTTACGAGATTTTCAAACGTTTTC
>OENT01001643.1:2286-37735 GCA_900239685.1 Rotaria macrura
TAGGTGTCAAACGGTTTCTCTTTGACAACTTTAATTCAATATACAATGATTTAAAACGATTGTAAGCATTCGAACATGAACTATGCTCTTTGGTACGCAATCAAATATCTCAGGTTTTGATGTTAATAAGAAAAAACGTCTTGAAATAGTCCCACTTCTGTCATATAGTAATAACTTTAGAAATTGTTATGACTTTTAGTAACATTTTGAAAACATACGTACTCAGTCAGCAGAAATATGCAGTACTAAATCAATTTAATATGTTATTTATTACTAATTTATGTTGGTCATGATAAAGTATTATGAACCAGTGCTTTATTTAAACTTCACCATGTTTTTTTCTGGTGAAAAAATAAATGAAAAAGTTGTCTCTTAGATTAATGAAGTCAAATATTTATTAAACAGTAATGTTTATTATCAATTCTTGTTACTTAGAGTATATAGATATGCTCTTTTCCATTACCTAGATCAGATTTATTGAACGGTTCTTTTACATCAACTATAATTGTTTGTTGGGAAAATTTCATTTAAAACCTATTTTTATAAAGCTTGGATTATTTGAAACATAATGCTGAAAAAGAAATTTTCAGACACGAGTATCGCAGAGAATATTGTTCAAAAACGAAATACTGGCATTACTTGTTACTCGTAGACAGTTGGTACACTGATAATTGACATGAGTAGCAGGAAGACAGTTATAAAAACGTTCATTCTATTAAAAGATAATTTTTTTAAATGGTATTCAAAGGATTATAATCATATTTCGCATAACAACTTGCTAAAGCTTAACTTTGATATGAATATGAGAGCAATCAGTATTCAACGGTACTTCCTATGCACCTCAATCCTATTTGCCTCCCAATCAAGTCGTACTCCTATCTTTCTCCACTATACTTCACTCGTACCCCAGTCTACTTCAGTCGTACTCAACTGTACTCAAAAATTCTTTTGGAGTATTTGGAGTGCCGCCTTTTCCCCCTTGGTATTTTAGAGAAAATAAGTGAATAGTTAAAAGGTTGACGAAAGTAAATCGGGGTCGGGGAATCCGAATCTGCTATCAGAATTTGAAAATATTAAAATGCGTTTTCTGGGAAAAAGGAAGGTATTAGAGAGAAAATCAGTGAATATTCGCGTATGTTCTCTAAAACACATTCATATAACCCAGACAACGCGTTTCAATATTTACAAATTCTGATAGCAGATTCGGGTTCCCCGACCCCGATTTGCTTTCGTCAACCTTTATAATATTCACTGATTTTCTCTCTAATACATTTCTTTTTCTCAGAAAACACGTTTCAATATTTTCGAATTCTGATAGCAGATTCGGGTTCCCCGACCCCAACTTACTTTCGTCAACCTTTATAATATTCACTGATTTTCTCTCTAATACCTTTCTTTTTCCCAGATAACGCGTTTCAATATTTTCAAATTCCGATAGCAGATTCGGGTTCCCCGACCCTGATTTACTTTCGTCAACCTTTATAATATTCACTGATTTTCGCGAAAATTCCTTTTTCTGCTAATTTATTGGAAGAATCGTTGTTCCGTTACTAAGTAACTGGTAATGGCCCGTTACCGTTACGTTACCAAGTAACGGTAGCTTCCCGCACCTAAGTAGGACTGAGTACAGGTGGTGTATGAGTGCAGTATCGTCAAGTACCGGGGGAGTATGCGTGCAGTATCGTCAAGTAACGGTGGAGTATGCGTGCAGTATCGTCAAGTACCGGTGGAGTATGTGTGCAGTATCGTCAAGTAACGGTGGAGTAGCGTGGAGTACGAGTGGAGTAGAGTGGAGTAACGGTGGAGTACGAGTGAAGTACGGCTGGAGTACGGCTGGAGTAGAGTGGAGTTCGAGTGGAGTACGGCTGGAGTACGGCTGGAGTAGAGTGGAGTACGAGTGGAGTACGGTTGGAGTACGGCTGGAGTAGAGTGGAGTACTGGTGGAGTATGGAGTACTGGAGTACCGCCTTTTCCCCCTTGACTTGAAGCCAGTTGAATCCACTTGAATCCACGTGAATCCAATGGACTAGATTCTGCTGTTTCCCCCTTGTCATAAATAGTAGTAAATAAAGCTCTTGGAGGCAGTACTCCAAACGGATTTTTTCATGGCTCATACAATCGATAACGAGCCTCCAATGGTTGTATAATCGAGCATCCGATCGTTTTAACGTAGTGAGACATGCTAATAAAACTCATTCTACCAGACAGCGCCATAAACATTGATAAAAGCCCGTTTACGATTGTGCTTATTTGAGTTTATTGATTCTTCATAAAAATCTGTCTTTCGTGTAGTTTTATCAGCATAGAGTCATTTATGATCGTGAGTGATAAATGTGGTGAGTAAACCAATCTTTACTACTGCATTTTTTATGGATGAAATATGAGTGATCGTGCTTTGATCGACTTTCTTATTGAACTAATGTTCTTGAAACACTTGTGACACATACAAAGCTTTTCCAGAGCTTATTTTACATTCGTGAAACACAGCTTTTGATATCCCGTTTATGACAATAACAAAAATTGAAGGTTTAAATGTTATTCGAAACAATGAATTTTCAACTATTCCGACATTACTTTTAGTTAGAGACCTGCGGAGTCCATTTCTTTATTCCGAAACCCGACTCCGACTCTGAAAATTTCCGTATTTTTTTTTAACTCCGACGGGGTTCGGGTCTCCTCACAGGTCTCTAGTTCTCGGTTTTATGATTTTTAGCCAAACAAATATATGCGATTCCAGCGTTTAATACAATAGTCGAAAGATTATTTTCAGTTTCAAAGAATACTTAGTCGGAAAAAAGAACCAATTTAGGTTCCGAAAAAATCAATCAAATGTTGTTTCTACAAAAAGCTTGACTTTTTTGAAACAGCTTTTCTATGAGAATAGAAGAAAAATAACCATTTCAATGTCATCAATAGCGACCGACTCACTTGAAGATTCGACATGTAATATGCCCAAGCAATAAAACTTTGATAATGAAGACATTTATACTACTTCGAATGAGACTGAAATATTGCTTGATTCATGATATGTTTTTATTTAGTCGACCTTTCGAAAGTTATAGCTGAAAGATGATTAATTTATTCTTTTTTGTCCTGAAACTTATTCTCATTATATGAAACAAGAGTTCCCTTTGATTTTTTTTGTTTCTTAATATGAACAACAAAGATGTTGTTGTAAGTAATATCGAAGGTTCATTAAACATAATTTGAATCTTGACTTTGCTTTAACTCCGCAAAAAGGTTTTCAAAAGATCTGACTCCTATTCCGTAAAATTTAAAGTTTTAACTGCGACTCCAACGGAGTCGGAGTCAGAGTTTGAGGCTCCCCGTAGGTATCTAGTTTTAGTAATGCATTAATTTTCAATACATTATTGTTCATTATAACATTATTTCTGAAGAAATGCATTGGCATGTATTGGAGTTTTAACGAATATTTCAGGACTTCGTCATCGTTTGAATTAATGCATTGTAATGCATTGATTTTCAATGCATGATTCTGTCATCAGTGCACTATTTCAAGATAATGCAATGAAGTACATTGAAAATACGAAAATTAATGCATGAAAATTGATTATTTGATGAGTTTTGTAAAACAATGGAAAAAATGGGTCGTTTTCCCATTATTTGTCCATTATCAGTGATATGGGAAGTAAGTCAGGTTTTGAGAGTTCATCAGTGGTATGCATTGAGAGGGTATACTCCTAAAGGCGAAAGCATAATTCCACTCAATAACTCATCAGCCGTAAAAGCATTAGCTTTCACACTTCGTCCTTTAATTGAATAGCGGAAACACGACCAAGTTGTAGAGTATGGCAGTGTGATGTTGGTTGAGATAGAAATGCATTCATCAATAAATTGTTATGGCAGCGTCTTTTAATTAACAAAGAATTTTCATGTGAATTAATTGGTTGTTCATGTTCAAAGTGACTTTTCTTTTACAAAATCGATTCCGACGTAGAAAAATCAATTTCGCCGTCGGGTTACGCTCTATAGGATAGACGTAACTGTCATGGAGGAACATTGTTCTTTCTTTCACAGAAAAGAGTTTTTCGCTGTGTGACGGCTTTTTTCGAAAGGTAGTGTGCAGCGAACGTTCAGATCCATGTATAATTTATTTATGCTGCTTGAAACCTTACAAATCTTGAATTCATGTTACTGTTGGTCTCAATTATGTTGAAATTCGATAACTGACTGAAAAATCAAACTGTTCTTTGTTCACTTTAGTTCGATCGTGATCACATTATATAAAGGGTTTTATTGATCCGTTTTCCCGATTGAAGTCACATAACTTAAAACAATTAATTGTTTCTTCTTATATGGTATATATGTCTTAGAATTTTTCATTTATTTTATTATATTTTGATTGTTTATATTAAAAAAATTACGAAGAGGCTTGCGACGAATTATACCAGTGCCTTGCTGAACACTTATTCCTCGCTTCCTACACTAGTACCTTGGATACGAAAATCGTGAATCTGGAAACACCTTGCATCGTATTCAGGAATTAAATATGTACTTAGCAATGTTTAGAGGGTCGATCTTGGTCACTGTCTTTCTTTATACGCTAGCATCGTGTATTATGTTACAAGCAATGCAAAAGATATACGATACATATNATCTTGATAAAAGAACTGTTTTTGTCCAGGCAAGTACAAATTACGATGTTCTATTAGTTTACGTATATGCTGATACACATCCATATGCTCGTGGAAACCTGGAGTATTTTATTCAGACAGCAGTTAGAGAAAATGACGGTGCCAATTACTTTTTTATTATACAAAACACAAATAATTCAGTGAAAAGCAATGATAATCTCCCCATTTTACCATCGAATGCTCACTATGTTTATCACGAAAACAAATGCTTTGATTTAGGTACCGTAGGTTCCTTTCTTCGATCATATTTTTTGAAACCTTCAAGCATTGATAACTCTTTTTCAAATATGATTGAAAAAGCAGATTTACAAATCAAATCTTACAAATATTTTATATTGATGAACTCATCGATTCGTGGTCCATTCTTCCCTCCATACTATTTTACACTTCTCAATGTCCATCAAAGTCTGTCTCACCAGCTATTCTATTGGTATTCTATTTTCACTACAAGATTGAATGATAAAGTTAAGCTTGTTGGGTGTACCATAAGCTGCCGAATTAGTCCGCATGTTCAACGTTATTTATTAGTGACTGATTTAGCAGGTATATTACTGTTAATGAATCAAAAGGATGGGGATGATATTTTCGGTTGCTACAAAACTTTGTGGGACGTTACTTGGCACAGTGAAATTGGTGCATCAGACCGAATTCTAAAAAATGGGTTCTGGATAGACTCCTTACTGACTAAATATCAAGGAATGGATTTTAGTAAAATCGAAAACAGAAAATGTAATGCAGGAAGAAATCCATACTTTGATGAAAGTGTCGATGGCTTAACTGTAGATCCCTATGAGGTGGTATTTGTGAAGTACAATCACAAAAATTGCCACCGAGCAGCAGAGAGAGCTGCTGTCTACCAAAAATGGACACAACATGTTAAAACAATCACCAAACGTACGAACCCAGGTATAAATTAAAAATGCGAACTCATCGTAAGAAGTAATAGATTGTGAATTAGATTAAAATAAATGACATCATAAACTGGCAAAACGTGCTCGATGTAATAGTGCGATAAAAGGAGGCTGTGATAAATGCAGGAACTATACGTTTTCTTGGCAATAGAGACATGCTAAAATTTATTGAAACGCTGATTCTTACCAAGCTCATAGATGAGAAGTAAATATGGCTGACAAGAAATTTATCAAGGTTCTATTTCTTCAGGTCTATTTGGCAATATTCATCTATAGTTAATCATATTGAAGTTATATTTGTTTTGAAAAATGCATTTCAACATGATAGAGTGCGACGATGATCCCACTAACTTACGAACACATTTAAAATCTTCTATCCACCGTGATAGTTAGATTGTTAACTCTGAACTAATCTCTGATTTTAACAAGAATGTTAGAGTGATGGCGGCATAGAATATTAACAATTATGGTCATAGAACTGCTTACAAATGAGGTTGCGGGTAGCGGTAGCGGTCGAATACTCAGGCAAAAGCCAGATTCCCCTCTCATTCTACACAAAAATATTTTTTTATTCGAATTCGTATGATATTCTACGTTTCTTACCTTGATTCCTCAGATTAGCATCGAACACCAGTCGTTTCGTACGAGGTCTCGGAAGTGAAGATTGCTAGCTTCATATGTGAGCGATATAGAAAGGAATGGAATGGAAAGGAAAGGAAAGATATATATATATGAGATATAGAACGAAAGGGACAAGCAGTGTCACTGATGTTATGTGATAGAACGATGAAAAAGTGATTTTCGCGGGAATCGAACCCGCACCTCCTGCTATCCGGGCAGTTGTCCTAAACCAATTAGTCTAGAAGGCGCATCTTAATCATCGTTTAGCGTTAGTGTGATCCAACACTGGCGCTAACAAAGATGAACCTTCTTGTACCAGCTGAAAAAAATCGAATCTCACAAAGCCCAGAGAGGGTTCCCGAAACTTCTGAAACCAACCAACTAACCAAATAAAGATGTCCTTCGCATAACAATCTGGAGAACGGATTAAAGGTTTCCGAGATTTCATTCTGTTTGTTCTGAAACGAGAACCATCAGATCACTATAAACCAGATCGCAGGTACAGTCCAGCAGATCCTGCAAGGACAAACAGGAAAGATTCTGGAAAGCCACTATTTCCTGCAGAAACACAAATCAGGCAGAACCTTCCGGAGCAGAAACGCCTGATTCCGACAGATTCCAACGATTTGATGGAAGCAGTACTCGGATAGGAAATTTTCCGATCATTTCCGGTCGGTTCCTCAAGGAAAGCACAAGATTTTGGCAGGAATCAACCGGAAAACTCTGAAAAGCTTCCAACCAGACTACTGCTTTCATGTTCCAGTGATTTCTGTTTTTTTCCTGCAGGATCTCATGAGTTTCCCGCATCTTTCGTGCAGAATTCTGCTGGATCTTGAGGCCGAAATCATAGCCCTCGGAAGGGAATTCGCTTGGGCATGGAAGCAGCGTTCATTCCAAAAATTTCACGTTCTTTTCCCCCGTGATTTACAGTGGATCTTGCCATTAAAATCTGCAATTAGCAGCAACTCATTACAAAAATTGGCAAAGCTCACGACCAGAATACTCCCTACAATATTCCTACGATTTTGCGTGCATTTTCTAAAGTATACGGTCACTCTATCACATCTTTCCTGCCAGCTCCTGCAGTATCTGGTTCACAATACAACCGACTTAGCATGTTGAATCTAATTAGAAGTAAAACAAGTAACGATCGTCTCTTTCACTCATACGACCCTTGACTGAGCAAGACAGAAGAATGCTTTGCAGCTACTGATATCGATGTAACCCTTTTCAAAATTTCATGCTTGAAAAGGAAATCTTAGTTCCCCGAATTACAAATCTTAGAAACAGTTTCTTGTAAATAATTTTTATTCGACTCATCTTTCCACTACGACTTATAAAGCACGCAAACCATTATGTCCATACCGATTTTGATTATTTAACTGTTCTGCCGGAATAAATAGTACGCCATTAGGAGATGTTAGCATTTGCTCACGTAGTGCTTATGAGAATATCTCGACCAAAACGTTTATTTTAACATTGAAAAGTCTCGCTCTTCAGTGATCCAGTTTCTCATAAAATAGAAGCGCGTGTTGACAAAATGATTAAGGATGGGCATTTTCAACCCTCAAACACGTCTAGCATTTTGATCAAACGATCGAAAAGTCTAAAAATAAGTTAAACCCTGATGTGTTTTTTCGACCTTCAAAGATTCACCCAAGTGCATTGAATTGTACATGATGATTCGTACATTTCAGGGAATAATCTATCAGACTTTGGCTAGTAAAATCGAACTCACTAGTATTGTTTATTCATTCTGCATTATGTGATCTCTCAACATGTTTGCCGAAGGAGGAGTTTTGTAACTGATTTCTCTACGCTCAGTGTTATTATTTCGCACGAATAAAGTAGTTTTAATGATATCTTTAAACCATACTTTCTTCACTCCAACGCTGTATAACTCTTCGAGACTATCGGCATGGGTGCATTGAGTTGCCGTCTTATTGAAATTTTATGGAATGAAGCTAGAATCACTTTAATGCTTCGCTAATAATATTTATTTATATCCCCAATCTTAACAGAATGCTTATCATCAAATATTCGAAATTGACCCTAGCGCAAGAATTTTTAGACAAGTTCATGATATTTCAAAAGCATGAAATAGTTTCAGATTTCGAAAAAAGTGATGAATAAATGCATGATCCGAAAGTAGTCTAGTTATGAAAACCAAAAAAGCAACTTCCATTGACCTATGCGTGTCCGGAAATGGGCGGAAACGAAGATTAGAAACTAAAATTTGATCGTCTAAAACGTTCTTGTTAGATATTTTGAACCCGAATCATAGTCAGTGTTTAGTGACATCCAAGTGTTTTAAAACTGTGTTAACCTTTTACAAATTCAATAAATAAGAAAACGCTTCGAAAAATAATTACCAATCTGTTTACGTCAACAGAATTATGTATTATTTGAAGTAGAATGTTAGGTTCTGTTATGTTCCCGTTTTAGATTTTATTATATGTCATGATATTATATATCAGGCAGTGAGAACTTAGCGAAACATAACATAACAACAATCTGAATATGTATATATTCAAGATTAAGGAAAAGAAAAACAAACAAACAAAAGTAGAAAGAAACAAATGACTATAGGCCTCTAACATTAAATAATAAAGATGTCAGATCCTAACAGGTTCTTTAACATGATTGAGTTTGTGTATTCAGGAATCAGTCTGAATTGCTGTGAAAGGTTAATAAAGCTTCCTTGTCCTAAAGAATCAACATTACAATTGTGAAGATACTGTATGTTTTACTTCTGTGTGATGGGCAGCGCTACCGACGAACTTATATGTATGAAATTCGCATTATACATACATTCGATGTGCTATTGCTAATTGGAAGCGAACGTTAATTGGCTACCCATGTATCACCGGTGATGGTTTAGATGGGCTCTGAATTCTAGGTTTTAGGACTTGCTAGTGTTTGATCCGATGGTTTTTAAAGTGTGAAATTGTTCATCTCTGATTGAGGACTCAAACGGTAAGAAGTAAGCATAACGCTGTGATGTGGTCCAGGTTACATTAGATGAAACTGATGGAAAGTCCGCGAGAATATCTGGAAAACTAAAAAAGTTCGTTGAAAGATGCGAGGACGCAGTTATGTTTAAAATAGGTGCAGAGGAATCATGATTGTCATTGTTTTCGTGTTTTTTCGAAAGGATTCTTAATATTGTATTCAATGGGTCGTGAGGCTGAAATATGTAAAAGGTAGTGGGATATGTCTATGCTGATCATGGCATGCATTAATTGTGTAGTTGTTTGTAATGCTTTCTACAAACCTGAATAAAAGAAAATGCGCTCAGTGGAATTCGTGGCATGTAGGTGCTAGACTAAAGCCCCCCGATGTGTTAGAAGACCCCATTTGGATAAATGAACCAAAAGACATATTAGAAGACCCACTGATAAAACCGATTTTTTTACAGATAATATCTGGAGTTTATTAAATTTTTAGTATTTAAGTCCATAATTGTTTCGTAGATACGTGCCAACAATATTTTGCTTCCTTTATGAAAATTATGCATCAGTTCGAAGTGAAAAAAGTCTTGGGAAACAATCAATTCGAAACAAGTGTTTAGTAAATAATGCATAGCTTTAGAGAACACATATCATGGGATCTTTTTAGTGCTCTTTTGCATCATATAATGAAGACATTAGTATGGTTCTCTATACAAAACCATTTCTCATGGTCTTGAGTTATGATGGACTCAGTGGAGAACCTTGGATGTAATGCATGAAGAAATCTTTGTAAAATAGTAAAATAATATGTGAAAATTTGTGGTGTAATAATTAAAAAGTCGAATTATCCGTGAATTCTAGAAATTCCGATACAAATTCATTACAAAAATTTCTTTCATAATTGAACAAAACGTGAATTCATACATATTCCCCATGGTAGGAACGAATAAGAAAATCTTGATTAGGCTATATCTTCTTTCGGATAGAGTTCCCCTCAGATTAATTCAATCGAATAACATTATTTGACAATTCGATTTGGTTTTCATCTCTGATACGCATCGGTCTTCTGTAAGTACTTCTCATTGAGACTCAGAACGCCTTTCTATTCTCAGTACAACCTAAAGCCAATTTTAAAGAAGACCAAGAATACAATACAAAATGTGTATCCAACTACTCTTTTTTATTGATTGCTTATTCTTAATACAAAAGAATTCCTTGAAGTTGACTTGAGACTAATAAGTATGCTATTAGTGTATAGATTTTCATGTGAACAGATTCCATCAATACTAGTCAAAAATCAACAAAAAAATTAATTTAGTTGAGTTTGACAAAACAAGTTAATTCTTTTTCTGAGTTATGTAGTTATTGAGAAGTTAGAATTTGGTCAATAGCAGATCTAATTTTTTAGAAAAAACAAAGCTAGTGGATATTTTATTTAATATTGTAAAAATATTTATTATCAATGGTATACTCTCTTTTTTCACGAGACAGCTTTGTTGTTTTCTTATTATACACATGTCGAATAAGTAAAACAAACTCTTCGAACGATTGTATTGAACAAAAATGAATTGAAACGAAGATTTCTTGGAAACACTGCTGAAAAGTATAACTTTTCTAGGGGGCATAATAGAAGATCCCCTTGTAACTTATGTGCGACAAGACAGAATAGAAGACCCGGATCTTCTAATGTGTCGGGGGCTTTAGGAGAGATTCTGGTTTAAGGAATGCATCTTATGTGCCCCTCGGTATTGATCAACCGAATCTCCTACTTATTTACGTTCATGGTACCGGTGTTTTTTTCAGTATCTTCAACCAGCGGTGTCTCGATGGTGACCCTTATAGCCCATGAAAATGCTCATTGCAATTCGTAACCATATTCATCCCGAATTCTTTAATTCACAAGTTTCCTACTCTTAAATAATGAAATGGAATTATAGTCACATCCAATTGTCTTACTTAAGAGTTTAGAAATTCAGTTTCCCATCTGTCTTAGTCTGCGCAACTTTGAACTGCTTCAGAGCATGATTAATCTAGTAAACTCAAACGGTCCATGAAGCTGACAAGGTAAATCCTACGATTCCTACACCAGAAACGAACTAACGCAGCAAAAAAAGGATCTTCGTAAAATGGTACGTCATCATCATCCATTGACTGAGAACAAGCGAGGTTTGCAGACAACAACAAGTTCGTACTAATTCTTTCTGTTTGTAGCGGCATTTATAATCTGGTCGATTGTCGGTAGTGTATTGCTGTCGATAAGCCTTGCACCGTAACCAGAATATTGTATGCAGGGACGCCGTCGCTTGCGTTTACCATGGTCGGGTTTGAGTGTACAGATAGCATAGTCGTTGCTAAACGTCTTTATGTATCTACTTAGGCAATGTCCAATAAGGCGGAGTTGTCGATATTGTATTGTTTACCAACGAGGTTTCTGAGTGGTCGTTTCGTAGATTGTATTGTTTGTTATTCTATCTACTTGTTTGATGTTGAGTATTATTATATAACAACTGGTAGCGAAGCTATTTTAGGTGCTGTCGAGTTTGTTTGTAATGATCCAGCTTTCGGCACTGTATAAAAGTATTGAGATACATAATGTTTGAAAGATTGTGATTTTCAGATGGATTGGAGTTGTTTTGGAGTTTCACATGTTCTTTATTTCCAGAAGGCTTCAGATCCTTGACCGTTTGGTACTTCGATATCGGTGTCGCTGAATAGCATCATCGGATCAATTTATTCGAAGTTGTCAAACCAACAGATACCTTGTCAGTCAAGTTTAATGAATTTGTTTCGTATTCTTCGTTTGGTCGATATTTGTGTTTTTTTTGTCTTGATTTGGAAGTCGACTTCTACGACACATTTTGCTGTTGCGATGAGTTGCATTTATACTCTTTTAAAACAGTTTTCTGAAAGAGCTATGTCATCGGCGAAGTCAATATATCTTGTTGAAATTGCCGGTAATTGACTGGATTGTTGCATGTTAGTTATAACATCATGTTCTGCTTTCTCGTTTGAATGATCTGACTGAAAATTTTCCATGAAAAAGTCGATCCTAATCATAAAAACGAATGGTGATAAGGTGTCTCCTCTGAGGACCGTAGTCATGATGTTAAATTCTTTGGAGACGTAACCATCAACAAAAGCTGAGCATCGAGAGTTGTGATACATAGTTTCGATTGCTTTTTCCATTTTAACAGGTACTCCATAATATCTCAACTTAAGATGTCGAGCATTATCTTTGTATTGATTGAATCGAATACCTTTTTTGAAAATCGATGAATTTGATGAAGTTTGGTAGTTGTATCTGGATGGTGTCTTTGAGAAGTCTTTAATTTGAAGAAGAACTCGTTGACTTCTATACGCTTCTATTGTTTTCGTTTTCACATATTCAACCATATACAACCAACTTTTGAAAAGCCAACTTGTTCAATTATCACACAATGAACTGTTTCAAAAAAAACCATACCATATTCATCTCAGTTGATGTTGTAACCTTTCGTTGCCCGAAGACTGAAAATGGCCTCTTAAACAATCCTGAATGGTCGATTTCTGCCTTGACTTTTACAGATTTTACCATCATTCGTTACGTCACTTTACAAGTCGTTATTGTCGATGAAAAACGCCACCGTTTTTCACATAAATTGCCTAAGATTTTTATATACTGGATATTGCCCATGTAACCATTTTTTGATTTTCGATGCTTCTTCGAGATTTTCAGATTAATATCACTGAACGCGTCAGGATTCGTCAAAAATGCAACATTTTCGAGGGTGCTAACGCGTTTGAAAGATTGAATGTGCGTCTAAACGAGTATACACTGACGTGTTCCAATGCGTTTAGTGCTATGCAAAAAATTTAAAAAAACAGCTAACACCGTGAGATCGGATCGAACAAACATGATATGGCGAACTATGATATAGCATTCAAAAACTTTGAGCAACAGACTGGAAATTTTTTTTGGTGAAATCTAGAACTAAGAATCGAACCCATGATCCATCGATTACAAACCAGACATAGCATCCATTGAACCATACATCAATCGATAATGATATTATGTTCATGAATTACATGAATGAGTGTTGCTACAAGATTTCTCGCATGCAAAAGTCGGTTACTAGATTATTTTTATTGTGTAAAATTAATGTAAATGAAAAGCCTATATACTTGGTATCACGAAAGAGCTACATCTGATTCTTTAAAAACCAAGAAAAACAAATTTAATTCCTTACTGCTCAAAAATTAAATAAATTTTATTGAAAAATGACCTCTTTGTACTTATGATGCCTTTCTTCCTACCTAATAATAGAAGAATATACGATTACGATTCCGAATAAATTTTTTCTATGGAAAAAGAGTACAAGGAAACTCTTGTCGCTACGTTTTTTAACTAGATATTTTAGTTTTTCGAAAAATTCGTAGAAAATTAAATCAAAGACATTAGTTCAAGAAATGCTTTCTTTTTAATTTTCTTTTCTTCAAAAAATACTAATCATTTTTTCGTCGAGAATAAAAGAAACATCCATTTTCATTTTCAAAATGAGCGATAATACAGGATGCTGAGTCATTCTTCGAATCTGAATAATATCTCTATCACTTTAGATCTTGTGGGACTCCTCTCTACATATTTATCCAAGATATATATTACCTTGTTGATTAATAATGCGTAACTCCAAAGTCTGATATTTTGACGAAGCACCCACGTCCTTCCTGATATCGTATGCACCCTGAAATAGATTGTGGAAATTTTATTAAGTCAATATAAGTACTCAGAATAGTAGATTTCATTCTTTTCATTAGTAGAAGACGCTTTTACTCGAAGACGACTAGGCATTTTCAATCCTGAAACAATGTTCCGAGTATAATGCGACATAAGTTCATGCAAACCAATTTGTACGTGAGTTCTTGAGACGCATCTATGCGAGTTAGGGATTTCCGTCCCGCATATTTAACTATTGCTTTTCTAGAACGATTACAATCGCGTTACAAACTAGCATTTAAGAGACCATGCATGAGAAAGTCGAGTAATCCTCTGATAGGTCATAACATGATTTTTTGTAACACCCCCTTTCTTATATTTCATTCGATTCTGCGTGAAAAACTGGGCTGACGAAATTCTTTTTACTCTTTTAAACCCTTCCTTTGCAGAGTTATTGGCATCTCAATTTAAGCACCCTTGAAAATTGGGGAAACAAAAGAAACGTCAGTATTTTTCACTTTATGAAGTCATATTGCATCATATGGATGCGGGAAGCATCTCATTCGAAAGAACATCAAAGCTTGCATCGATTGATATCTTTCATCATTTAGATATGTTTAGTTTTTTTGGAAAAACATTTTGTTTTTTGAAAAAAAAGAATATATTTTTCTGAACAAATTTTTAGTATTTCGATTTTTTTATGATCCTCGTAAAAGTGACCGTAAATTTTATCACGGAATTTTATAGAGCATTTAATTCTGAACAAGATGGACTAGGTTTGAAAGATTCAAATGGGGAAGAACAGTTGGAAAGTTTGAAACAAATTCAGTGGGTAGGGANGAATAAAAACTTTGAAATTTTACTTTTCGAATTTTCATGCCTGGGGTACCCCCCAGGGATCTGAAAAAAACCTTTTTCTCAAAAGTGCCTGTTTTTTTACGGCCTTTTCGATAGAGCTCAATGCACTGATCCCAAATATCACGTTTTCATAAAAAATTCACTCGATTAATGAGAAAAATATCGAGACATTGCTATTCAATAAATATACAGTTTTATCAAGGAAATAATTCTTTTAGCTGCATACCCGTCGAAACTTCTTTATATACAGTGTGGATGATTTCAATACAATTCAGTTGGTTATCGTCTATACTAATCTAGAGAAATTTTCGTGAATATTAGTTGAAATTCCACTTTTATGGCTCGTTTTCAGATCCCATTTACTGTAATCCATAAGAGCTAATCAAAAGTTTATGCAGTGTCTTTTTATGAGTAAACATTCAATCACTTTGCCACCTATAGTAGATTTATGATTGTGTTGCCATCTTGTGAAAACTATACGCATATCAGAGTCAAAATGAAGAAAGTTTTTCACAAACCCCCATCAGGTGGATTTGGAGCTTTTACACCATCAACAAAAACACTGTCGTCAATCGTGAAACACTAAATATACTGGTGTGTTTTTCCTATTGAAAGCATCTGCAATCTATGAGAGACTGTTCTTGCGATAAGGAAAGACTGCGATTAAATTGTTCCCGACAGATTTTTAGTGTTAAGGATAACTTTTCTCCTGTAAGAGAGTATCTAAAGGATTCGGACCACGAGAATGTCGATATTTTTCTCATTAATCGAGTGAATTTTTTATGAAAACGTGATATTTGGGATCAGTGCATTGAGTTTTATCGAAAAGGCCGTAAAAAAACAGGCACTTTTGAGAAAAAGGTTTTTTTCAGATCCCTGGTGGGTACCCCAGGCATGAAAATTCGAAAAGTAAAATTTCAAAGTTTTTATTCAGCGAAAAGACTCAAACGAATATCCCAATTAATATACATATGAAATCAGAAAAGAAGCTCTTGGGACGAGATCTAAGAAAGGGGGCATTCGTCCTTTAAAGTCCCTACCCACTGAATTTGTTTCAAACTTTCCAACTGTTCTTCCCCATTTGAATCTTTCAAACCTAGTCCATCTTGTTCAGAATTAAATGCTCTATAAAATTCCGTGATAAAATTTACGGTCACTTTTACGAGGATCATAAAAAAATCGAAATACTAAAAATTTGTTCAGAAAAATATATTCTTTTTTTTCAAAAAACAAAATGTTTTTCCAAAAAAACTAAACATATCTAAATGATGAAAGATATCAATCGATGCAAGCTTTGATGTTCTTTCGAATGAGATGCTTCCCGCATCCATATGATGCAATATGACTTCATAAAGTGAAAAATACTGACGTTTCTTTTGTTTCCCCAATTTTCAAGGGTGCTTAAATTGAGATGCCAATAACTCTGCAAAGGAAGGGTTTAAAAGAGTAAAAAGAATTTCGTCAGCCCAGTTTTTCACGCAGAATCGAATGAAATATAAGAAAGGGGGTGTTACAAAAAATCATGTTATGACCTATCAGAGGATTACTCGACTTTCTCATGCATTCTCTCTTAAACGCGTGTATACTAATTTATTTTGATTAGTAGTTATGAACGACCAAAATCCTTCTGAACGCGTTTAGAAGACAAGTGCTGGATGCGTTTAGCAGTGTTGTCAGAATCCTGTTCCATAAAAATGCGTTAGAATGTCGCTGTTTGCAACAGTAACGCATTTATCCGCGTCGAAATTGCGTTTTTCGATTACATGGGTCTATGACAATAATCGTAGTCGAATAGCATACAAAGTCTCTGCGGATTATGAATTCACATAACGTTTACAAAGATATGAATGATACAAATGAAGAAAAAATTTAATTTTTACGACATGATTAATTATCCACATGCATATTTTTTATAAAAAATCTTTTGACAAAATTGACTTTTGTTCAATATTTTTTATTTCAACAATTTCATTTCACAACCTTTTCCATTTAAGAGACGGATCGTAATAATGATTTTTACATTAAATCATCGGTGGCACTATCATAGTTCGATGTTTAATATCAACTGACTTTATTGTATTATATATATTCTCTTTGTTTTTTCTTAATATTACTATCAATGTAACTGAAATTAGAACTTTCAATAATGACTGATATCAATTGAAAATAAATGTGAAAACTTCGGACGTATGTCCGAGAGTTATGTGTACTTCAAAAAGTGAATGAGACAAATCAGTCATTCTAGAATGTGTGCACGGAAGAAGTATCCTCGTAACCCTTTTTGGGAAACCCCAAAACTCGTGGTCATCTGAGATATATCTAGGCATTCGTTTTCTGGATGCAGTTTTTGTGCATTTTCAGACCTCTTTCAGGCGATGTTCTTTTAGAAAACTCGATTTGGTTCAAAACTAATATCATATTCGGAATCAGCGTTATAGACTGAGTCGATTTATATACGTTGTGGATAATTCAGAGAGAAAAGTTTTTTTTGAAAAAATCCCTGTATATCCCCTCAGGTATTGTTTGGTCAATAATGACAGTTTTTTCGATAACTCAGCTATTTCTTGCCGAATCCTTTTCATATTCGAACTCGACGGAGATATTCATCAGACAATTCTGTGCACACAATTTCATCTCAATCGAATGTATTCGTAAAGAGTTATCGTCTGTACTGCTGGCCGGACACACTGACCGATTCTAGAGTGTACTCACTTTTTAGTACACAAAACGATCTAGATTTATTCATGACACTACTTAAGAGTGATCATTTGAAGTCGTCTAAATAATACATAAAAAGATAAAGAACTTTGATAGCAAAGTTGAGCTAAGAAAAATCAAATATTTATTTTCCAAAAATCTAATCGTCACATTAGTAACCTTAACTAAGTTTCATTAATATGATTCTATGTTTCATCTTGAAAACCACAAAAACTGAGTACGTAGAATAATAATAATGTAATGTATAAACGCTACAAATGCCAAATAATAAACAAATAGAATAGAACAGTAACTTGATCAATTTTCTTGTCTCATTACTATCGAACTTGATCAAATCTACTTCTGATATTCTTACAAAGTTCTCTCACGAACACACAAAAGCAGTGTAAAATTTCAATATGTAAACGTACTTATTTAAATCAATGGAAAGCAAATGTATAGATTAAATAATTTTAACGATATCTATTTCTGGGTTTATGTACGCTATGAATATTTTTCATCTGAATATTGATCATATATTCTTTTCTTAAATGTGGATAAAGGTAAAATGATGCAAACATCTATCGCTTACAAGGACTCTAAAAATAATTTCTTGGCCAATTTAATTTGATCTATTCACTTATATTGCAAATCCTAAAGAATCTAATGTTATTATTCGCATGTCAACGCGATTTTTTACAAAACCACGTTCAAAAGCGTCTCACATTACACTGCGTTAGAACACATTCAGTCGAGTTTTATTAACTGCGCATAAACGCGATGAGACGCAGTTAATATTATTTTCAAACTACGTTTAAACGCGTTGTGTTAAAAAACTGCGTTCACATGCGTTTCAAAAATTGTTTAATTGCGTCTTAGTGCGTTTCAACGCGTCGATTTTGCGTTTCATATTTACATTGGGAGCACCATCCCTATTGAATGTACTCACTAAGAGAGTACTCAAAACTTACTCACGCTAGAAAATGCCGCGAGAACTCATGAGTACTCGTAGGGGTTGAGTACTTATTAGTGGTACTACTAGTGGAAGCTCAGTAGACGAGTACTACGTCTGATTACTCACCATAGAATATCAGATGGTACACATGCGTACTACTACACGTTTTCTGTGTACTCTGAGAGGTTTTTACAAAATACTCATATGAAGCTTCTGTTTTTGTAGGCTTTTACTGCCACTATTTTTATTTTAGTATTCATTCAATTAGAAATTACATAAAACTTCGTGAAAATTATCAATTAACATCACGAGATAAAACGACATCAAATAAGAGTGTAAAAAAACAAAAAAGACAACCAAACGAATGTACAAAAGAATAATTTTGAAACACAAGATATAAAAAAAATAAATCACTTCAGAAGAAACTAGGAAGAATAGAGAAAATTATACAATGCGCAAAAACCTAAAGTATAAATTAGAATCAATCTAAAACAAAGAACAGATAATAGTCTAACGTTTAGCTGAATTCTTATCACAAATCTAAAAGTTGTAAAATATACAAGATGAACGATCTAGAATTAAAAATAAATTTTTAAAAACTTTGATTCAGTTCGTGGATTATTGTCTTTCGTGCTGAATACACTGTTATTTTTAGAGAGCCATAAGAATTCTTGGAGAAGTTTGTAGGAAAGCCTATACAAAGTGGAAGATGAATTTCTACTTTTTCAAAATTAACGACTGATATTCAAATTTCACTTTTCTGCAGGGAATAAGATCGAACTTTTACTTCTTAGAAAATGAAACATTTTCCAAAATTTTGAAATCAAATGAGCAAATCATGAAGATTTCAAAATGGTTTAGTTTATTCAAAATCGACTTACTTAGAATATAGTTTCACAAAAAAACACAGTGTAGGATAAGCGATCAAGTTAGAAGAAGTTTACCTCTTTATTCAACTCCATCGCTCCATGTTTTATCACGACCTCTACCATATTCAGTCAAAGGAAATCGAATGTGTTCTTAATACTATACGCGTATTTAGTTATGATTGTATCATTCTTCTAGGATAAAAATTGGTCCATAAAACAGTCATAAATTTCTCACATGCAAGGTGCATTGTCGCTTTAGCAACTGCATTTCTGAAACACTGTAGATAGTTCTACTTTGAGTACGCATCGTAGTACGTTAGATTTTGCTGAACATAAGAAACTACGCCGAGTACTCGTTAAAGTACACAGAAACTCATTATGTGTAAAAATTTCTCGGAGTACTCAGACGAGTATTTCGAGTACTCACGCTGGCAAGTCGTACTCGTTTGATGAGTACATTCACTAAGGCAACGACATCTATTTGCACTTTCTCGGTGATATACAAACTTAAGGTATAGCATGGACTAATGGACTGAACTTAAGCTCACGCCAACTTATACTCACTTCATATGACCACGTAAGAGTATAAAGAGAAACAAAACAAAATATTTCTATAGATGGCATTAGTAATCTGTTCTCTTTTCTAACATCATATTGCTGGTTACTGACATAGTGACTGCACATTTAATGGCGCTGTGTTTGTATGCATTAGATTTTAACACTTGGTGGTGAGTTGTACACAACAATTTTTTCTTGCATATTGAAACGATGACAACATCAATGAATCTATTTGGTTCAGTAATACCGAATCTAAATACAACATTTTTAATTGATACAAGTGGTTCTATGTATTCATGTTTAGCCACTGTTCGTGAACATCTTTCGGCTTATTTACGGGTTCATGCTGTTGATATACCAAATCCACATCAAACATTACTTTTTAATTTAATTGAATTTAATTCTGATATACGTCGATGGGCTGATCGATGTGTTTTCTGGTCACATGCATCAGTCGTTGTAGCTGATGATTGGCTTCGTTCTTTAGTTCCTAAAACAGGTACAAATACACTAGGTGGATTGTTAACCGCTTTCGCCGATTCATCATGTCAACAAGTCGCTCTTATTACTGATGGTATACCTGATCAAGAACCAAACGTTATTTTACATTTTCTTCAGCAAAAGCAACAAGAAAAACGACCATGTCATATATTTTACATTAATACATCCCTCAATGCTGAGCAAGAGCAAGAAACTATTATTAAATTTCTGCAAGATTTAGCAGCATTAACATTTGGTTCATTAACAATAGCACGTTTTTCACGTACAGGTACATTAGAAAGTCTTGCACCTATGATTAATTATCAATTGGAAAATGCAACGAAACCAGTAGTACTTGTTGAAGCATCATCATGTACTGGAGTCGAAGGAACACCATTGGAAACAAGTGTTTCAACTGAAATCGGTGCACTTCTAATCGGACAAGACTGTCTAGCAAGAAAAGATAAAGATGGCTATTACTATCGTGGTAAAATTCTTAATCAGGTAAGAGGGTTTAACATCGAAGTATGATAGGGATGAAATTTATTTCTATAGTTAAGTATTAATCAATTCACGATTGAATTTGGACCCCGAGCTTCGGGTGCCTTTAATGAATCAGATTTTCAACCAACATATTTATTCGATATCATCCATTATACGGATGCATTGATGCATAAAATTCAAGCAGGAGATTATGTTCTGGCGCCAGATGGACAGCAAGGACGATTTGTACCTGGAGAAGTGCTCGATGGTTTTGAAAGACGTACCTCGTGTGAAAGTAAGTAGATCATCATTTTTCTTAATAGAAGATCTAGAGCAAATATGGAGGAATCTAGAAGCACCAAACTAATTCTTCGATCTATACAAAATTAACAGCTATGACTGATACATTAGTATGGAGTAAAAATCGAAACGGTTCTATTCAGCATCCATCTCTTCATAGCTGTTGTAAAGAAACGTGATGCGAAGATAGATAAAGCATAGAAAATCTTTCTATAATAAAAAAGACAGTCATATTTCATCTTTCTCATTGTGATAGCACCAAGAACACGATAACTGCTTCTTAGTTTAAAATTAAAATTTATTTTTAGACGGTGCAATCTCTCCATTAGTTGTTCATTTTGCTAATGGAAAAACGGTATCACTAAAACGATTACAAGAAGCAGTTTGGATTCCGTCTGCTTTGTAAATAAATAGTTTTCTAATTTTCTGTGACTGTTTCTTATTATTTTTTCCTAAAGATATGAACGTATTAAATTTGAGCTGACAATACCACCAAGTGCTCGGCAATTTCTTCAGACACATTCAGTCGCGTATCCCGCTGTTTTATTGCCTGGATATCCGATGCCACCAGCTGTTCCAACACCCTCGAACAACTGGCCATTTTTCATGCCAAATCAACAACAACAAAAAACAATATCACCTTTCGTACTTGTTCCAAAACAAGCCGCACCGGCAACTGTAAATAGTTATGAAGTTAATAATCTTATCATGTCTTCACAACAAAAGCCACAAAGCTTAATGACAAGTGATGAACTTAATCGAAAAGTTGATCAACAAATACAACAACATTGGTTCTTGCTCACTGAACGACCACCTTCTGCAACTCCAATTCTATCATCGTCTAATTCTTTAACTACAATAACACGGTCTAGTTCACCTCATTCTCCTCATAAACATCATTGTCATTCTCATTCGGCTAATTCTCTACGCAATCCATCCGAAGAGCGAACGAAAAATGTATGCTTTAATGATAAATCCTCTATTCGAAGATATTCCGTTGATGATATTGACATGAATCGAGAATCAACACCACTTAAATCTTGTCTAAAATCAATCACCAAAGGTAAAAAACAAGCATCGACCGACGTTATTCATCATGCCCACACACAGACAATATCAACAAGCGAAATAACTAGACCAAAGAGTGCAACAGTAACACATAATATTTATCGATCATCATCAGGTCCCGTATCAATCGAACATTGGCATACAAGACAACTTAAATCAGCACCTGGTAACACAAAACAGAGCCAAGCCTTTATTTTTCTCCGGCTAACTTCAAGTAAATCATTCATATGTTTTCTAGTTCCATCTAAAAAGAATTTACAGTCTTCAATGATGCATGAATCTCGTCGACACAATTTATGTCACCTCTATGAAAAAGTTTGTGAAAAACTTGCTTTCATGTTTAAGAATGAAAGAAAAATAAGCATTGTTGAAAAATAGGCTCAACAAGAAGTTAAACAAGAACTTCAACAACAACAAAGTCAACGTGAGCATTATAAACGACAACAAGTCAAAGAACAATCACAACGTATTCAGAATCTTCAACAACAAGAATTGGAAAAATCGGAACGAATAATTGATGTCAAACGACAGTGTCGTAGCCGAATAATTCATCAAAGCCATCTAAGGTCGATTGAACTAGCTTTCATGATTGATATTTCTTTAACAATAGATCTCATGATTATTAGGACGAAAGCAGTCGAAGATCAAGAGAATGAACGATTACGTTTTAAACAAAATCAATATGCTCAGAGAAATTTCTATCGTCTGGAAGTACGTTCTTTACGCTTTGCATTGGAAACTGCTGATCCTTCGATTTCAAACGGAGTCAACTATCATAAAAATCGTTAATAGTAAAATTAATGAACGAAAAGATAGTTCAACTTTCGTTTTTATATGATTCTGACATCTCATTTTTAATGAGAAGTTTTGATTGTGTTCACGATAGATCTGTATCTTCTGTGATGAAATTCCATTTTTTTACAGTCTACGATTCTCACAGATGATACCTAAAGTAAACTTCATTCTGGATGAGCGACAATGAAGAATGGTTGCCGATGTATGACTGAGAAAAATGGAATACTCATAGACAGTTAACATTGATTTTCAGAATCGTCATGCAGACGTCAGAATGTTCAAATAACTTTCATGGAAGTCAATGATTTGGTTCTTTCAATCTTAATAGAGTCTGGACAGCTACAATACGCTTTTACGCATCAAGCATTTTTGTGATTGCATAGAAATAAATACTTTTAAAACAAAAATATTCTTTTGAGAGAGTTATTTTAAGACATTGAAATCGTAATTTGTTTTTGTCTTCAGAGAAAATGTGAGAATACAAAAATAAACCATCGTTTAAATTTTATGTACTCTTTCACATATAGAAACGGTGATAGTAGATTTATAGAATAAGGACTTAGCAAGAATTCACGATTCCCGAATAAACTATTTCTGTCTTTAACTAATTGATTATCTTCTGGGAAAAGCATGATAAAGAGCAATGACTGTTACCATAACCTTCACATAGTTTGAAATATTGCAAGTGACTTGAATATATCTGACTTGGAGTCGAATCAGTGTAGAAGAAAAGAAATAAAGAAGTAGTAATTAGATTTCACTACTGAAAGATTCTTCACTCTTCACCGTAAGAAAAGCTTATATGTTTCCGCTTTTACTATCACCGGAAAAGTAACATCTCTTAACTCTTTAATTTAATTTTCTTTGTGCTTCGTAGCAACGTCGACAATATGATGACAACGAACGAAATACCACTCATAATGATGATGTTCTTTCGCAACAATTCGATCGTTTATATAAAAATGTTATAGCACGTAAATTTCGCCAGGAAGCTGATCTTAAAACAAAATCGAAAGTATTCTCCTGAAACGTACGATGTTTTTCTTCTCTTGTTGCTTTTTGTATAAACAGATACATGTCTTATGCCTTTCTATGCTGTATTTTTTATATGTAGCGGGATTATAGTACATTACCTTGTTTTCTTATTACGAAATACAAGACGTTCACTACACGAATAAATAACAAACAATGAAAACAAAATGGCGCATAATATATAATGCTTTCTAGTGACCATAGGCTACATATTTCTAATAAGATATATATTGTAATTGGAAGAGATCATTATTACCATGAATATTTGAACTATTTGGATATTGAGCTAGTGCAACATAACATTTCATGAATGAATCTTTTATTCTGCACGTTGATCGATAATCAGTATCGGTTATATGACGAATTTCTTGTTGAAGTGTGTGAAAGAAATTCATCAAATTTATTATTATTTTTTGATTTATCTTCATCGTCGTCTGCCACTGTTATAAAAGAATGAAAAAAGAAACAGTGGTACAACAAAATATATCACTTAATGAAACATTATCAATGATTTTTTATGAACGATTATATTGATTTCTCCATTTCGAACTACATTCATATGAAGTGAATGATAATCAATATCAATTGGAAGTATCGATGGTAAATCAAATAAATGAAGAATATTTTCTAATACTGTTAATGTTGATAACTGATCATAATCCATGTCTTGGCCAAGTTGTTCAAGAAATTCTATCATAGGTATAGAAGATTTTTCATACGTAGCTTTACTCGATACTGCTGTCGGTGTTGTAAGATCTTCTGGCATGACTCTCATTTCTACTCAATCCAATAAGCTTTACGACAAGCTCGAAAATCTTTTCGATTCGATCTTGTTATACATTAGGTAATGGAACTTCAGAAGAATGTTTGATTTCGATCAAAGAATTTAATCATGGAAAGAAAAAAAGTATTAAATATTCAGGTCAGATTTTATATTCTTAGAATATTAATAATGAAATGCATGAGATTGTGAGAGATTTTCAATTGAGAATAGAAAAGAGGCTTTCATGTAACCGATAACAAATCATGATAGTTGGTGAATTACATTTTGGCTTGAGAATTGTGCAACAATAAATGTAACCGAACGATAAGAATACATTTTTCTAGAACATATCACTTCTGTTACTTGTCATTTTCTTAACACATCAAGTGAGGTTCATATTTCAGCGAGATCCATTAAGTAATTCTCGCGTTTTGTCCATTTTAGAAGTAAATTCTACTTACTAGCAAAAAATTTGCTTTGTATGCGTAATTCTTAAAAAAAACTACTTTTTCTTATTGAAAGAAAACATCAATAAATCAACATCATTCTTGACTCATAAGCAATAGTACCTCAGCAAATTAAACAATAGTTTATGTCGACATGCTTTCACGATAGAAAAATATTTCTAAAGTGAATTAGATATTGCTATCATTCTCCTAGCACGTTTTCTAAGATGTATTTATCTATTGCCATATTTTCATTAAAACCAATTAGTTATGTGTATCACATGTATGATGATTGAATCAAGCACGTGTGACACTTTTTTATTGCATACTAGTTGTAAATACTTTTCTTCTTTGATTAGTAATGTATATGAGCAGTGAATAACAAATAGTTAGTGCAGATCATACATACAATTGTGTATCAAAATTGGTTGGTGAAAAATATTTGCTTAGTATGTAATATGCATGCAACAAACCCGAACAGAGAGTTCGCAGTTCCGATCGAACAGTTTCGGATGCGGCTCATGTAAAGCCCACAAGCACACGGGACTCGTTTAAACGCGCTTTAACCGCGTGTAGAAGCGGCAACGGTAACAAATGTAAATATAAGGCGTTCAGGCGCGCTTCACAGATGCATCTCGATGCGTTCAAATTAATGACCGCATCTAAACGCATCCAGAATAGAAACGCATTTCACTGTTTTTAAAGTAAAAACTCGATTGGACGGGCTTCAACTAATCACCGCGTTCAGACGCGTTGCATTGGCGCATCTAGCTGCGTCTGAACGCATTCTATATTCGAACACGTTTCATTTTTTGAGTAAATATAGATACATTATATTGCACTTCCCAACGCATTTTCTTGTTAAATAGAACTTTCCGAAAGTTTGGCTAAGTCTCATATCAAATTAGTATGTTTTCCCAATAGTTTCAAATAGCATCCGTGTCATGAATTAGTCTGATTTATTAGCCTCCAATAGAAGTCAACATGGATTTTAACTCTCATAACGAGATTTTTATGCTAAATAGAGTTTTCCTTCGCATACGAGGTGAAAATTAATAGAAACGACCTTTTACTTGAAAAAGAAGGAAAATAAAAGATTGTGTTGAGCACAAATCTAACTTAAATAAAAGAAAAAGAAAATCTATTTTATCATTAAAAAGTTAAGACTTAAATACAAGTCCATCATGATAAATGAGTTGTATTTATAAAAACCAAATTAGATTATATTATATTTGCTGATCACACTTGGTCTTAGAAAGAGGTTGTTCGTTTTGTTGAATTTATTTTGTTTATTTTAAAAATTAAATAATTTTATTTACAAAAAGGGGTCTTTTATCGAGATATATTTCCAAAATTGTTTTTCTCTTCTTTTCTGTAGCTGTATAAAAATTATTTGATAATCTATCATTGCATATCTTTTTCCTTCAGTACGCAAATTTGTAAATTAAAGTGGTTCTGCAATTTGGGTTATCAAAACAGACATGTATTCTAGATATCTATAAGCTAATGTGGTCCATTGGCTTGGGTATTTAGATTCATAATCAAGCGTCTTATGTTCTAGGCTCGTTCACTGCGCATCTATAGGTTTGTTAAAAAATATGAAACTTGTTCTGTACCTCTTGGAAGGCCTAGCAACATGTGAATTTGATGGTGACGCAGTTTGAATCTGCGAGAAAAAGATGATTTATTTTGTCCAGAAAAGAGACAAACGCGTTGAAACGCGTTTAATTTTATGACTCGTCTTCACGCGTTCAAACATACGATGAAACATCTGACGCATACAGACGCGTTTATTTTCCGAACGTGTTCATGTGCGCCCATACATATGGTACGTCCAGACGCGTTCCTAGGACACGCCTAGATGCGTCCCATAAACGCATCTGGAATCGTTAAACGCGTCTTCTGCCGCGTTTCAAACGAGTTAATACCCAATATGTTTTTACATGGGGAGGGGGAGGGCTTTGGGATCGGGTTCGGGTTCTGGTTAGGTATTAGAGTTCTGGTTTGGGTTCGGGTATCAGGATTTGGGTTCGGATCCATTTCTATTGTGGGTTTGTTTAGGCTTCTCACATTGAACGATGGGATAAGGAGCAAATTACTTCCAAGAGTAAGCTCTCGCATGCGAATTTTTCACAATTCTAATCAAACATGTGTAAACAAGACTTCTGATTAGTTCATGTTGATTGCGCTGGAATCCTTTTTTCTATCGGGTTTCTTTTGATTCTTATCGAATATTCCACAAAAGTTCGAGTTCGCTGCATGCCTAGTATGTTATTTTCAAAAATTGTTTGTCTCAATAGTCTTTTCATTTGTATTAGGGCAATTAATCTAAGAATCTTAACAATGTTCTTTTACACATTGACAAATAGGCTTTCTTTATTATATTATGGAGCTTGTAAAGGAACACAAAGATTTGAACATCAAGGTTATCTTTATATTGTAAGCAAACAATCAAATGGCAAGGTGATATGCTGTTGTCGTAATTATCAACACAGCCAATCTCGTGGTCGACATGTTATTCAAATAATTAGTGATCATAATCATGAACCAGATAGCTCGGCTAGACAAGTTGCTGTAGCACGTACACATAACGAATGCAACAGCAAGCAACGAGTTAGCAATTACATCCACTAACAAGCTGATTTTACACAGCCTATGTACAATGCTACACGAAGTAATGATTCCACAGAAATCAATTGCAAACATGCTGTGATATAGTTTTTACGCATTACGAATCATCTGTATATGTTATTTTCCCATATTTTTTGAACTTTTGATTATCAGATAGCCAGAACTTGTACGCCTTTCTGCTTTCGTTCATAATCACCCTGGAAAAACGTACTTATAAAGGACTTCAGAAAACTGTCAATATAAATAGTTAAATAAACAGTTTCAACGAAAAGATAACAATATTTTCAACTGACTATTACGCAGCAGCGCCGCGAAGTAGTGAGAGCAGGGGTAACTTTGAAAAGGGAATAAATCCATAAAGTTCTATGAAATCCTAGGAATTCAGTCTAGGCTGTTAGAATGGTGACCGCTCACTTTGTCGCACGACACTTCGTCGCGTTCACTTCGTCGAAATGATAACTAGTTGCGATAAATTCATCGTATTTAAACGAAAACATGAACTTAATTGGATTAATTCATGCTGTTTAAGCTGTTCCATAATTAATTAAATGAATGTATACTCTAGCATGTAATCTTTAGAGTAACATGATACGTAGAATATGCACTAAGAGTAGAAAATAACCCTGTTTTACTAATACTGTTGGAGAAATTATTTTGTTAAACGTCAAATAATCTGCTATTAAATAAAACTAAAGTATTTCAAGAAAATGATTTCTGAGAAGATTTTGATCTAAGAAAAACTAAGATGAAACTCCCTCTCGTTCGAAATTCATCATTCACTCAAATTCTCTGGAACAATTGTTTATGATTAGAAAATATATTTGATAAATACATAAATAAATTTTGAAAAATTTTCGTAATAGTTTCAGTTTTTCATACTGCGACTAGGAGTAAAAATAATCATAATAAATTTTGGAACAATATTGTTTTATATGATTATTATGTATAAATGGCGTCTATCAATTTAGGAGATTTTTAAATTAAAGAAAAATTTCTTTCAACCAAGCTAACTTGATTTACAGTGAAAAAGATAAGGTTAAATAAATTTTATGAATTCACATCGAAAAAATGCAAAAAGCTTATTTTTCTTAATTTTTACTACATTAAGGATAACGACAAGTTAAACATTCATTTTTAAAAGAATATGTTAAAATTAAAAACTAGAATATTTTTTCTTAATTTCTTATTCTATCTATGGTCATATATTTTTTTGAAACATCTATGAATCAAATGCTTTGAATGTTTTATTCGATTGCAAAAAAATCTTTCAATTCGAAAGTATGTCGCTTATAACAGAAATATGCTTTTCTTTAATTGACTTCCTTGCAATTTTAGGGGAAACCAATTCCAGCACTTTTTTAGTACCAATTTCAAATACGCGAGCAGATATTGGATAGGTCTATTTTTCTTTTTTTTTAAGTTTACATTATTGAGCAATCAGATAAAGGAAAAATTGTACACGGGGAAAATTAAATAACAGACCAATCTAAATTCTGTAATTCAATTAACTAATTCTTTCGTTTATGTATGATAAATTATCGTGAAGAATTATTATTGCGACGAAATGTACTGCGACGATGTGTCGTGCGACGAAGTGTACTAGCACCGTTAAAAGGTAAGTTATTGAAAGAGCAATACTTATTTTTCGCTGCTATATTTACTAAAAAATATTACAAAACGTAGCAGAAACAAATAACCTAAACAAACCAAATTTTATTAGTTGTAATTTTTTACTAGAAAATGTTATATGAAAGAAAAAGAAGACAACCATCCCCTTTTCATCTTCGAACAACAAAGAAAGCTGCAAAAATGATTTCCATCATCCTTGCAAATTTTCAGGTTGCAAGGATGATGGAATTGAAGTCGCAGATGAATTTCCTGCGTTTCTGAGAAAAGATCAATGAATTTGATTCTATTAGCGAGAAGCTATATTCAATTTTCTTGAATTCGGAAGACAAATCTCTGAGATTTGCTTCAAATCGAAGGAAAACCGAAGTCAAAATGTCCAAAGTACAATTGAACTGCCCCCAGATTGCGCCGTTTCTGCTCTTACGTTTATAATTCCACCGAGAAAGAAAAACTGTTTGAATGGCAAAATATCTTTCATGTGAGATCAATTCGAAAAATTTATGATTGGTAGGTGAGCATGAGGTGATGCTAAGAAAAAAACTAAGTCTATCGTTGAGAAATTAATTTCGAAGAAAACTTTTTGTTGAGGAACTGTGAATTGTGGCTTAGTGCGGAGGGTGGAGTGTTGTGTTCTTCTAAAGTTTATGACTTCCTCTAAAAAAGTGAGCTTGCGTCACCTATGTACGTAGGCATAAGAGTTATGTAGCCAAACAAAGTAGTTTGACAACACACCCTCTTGTACACGAAATTCATTCTATATCCAATTTCTCTGCTAATGATGTATGTTCATTACCAGATGTCAAATTCTTAAACGCCATGTTCAACGAATCAGAAAACGAAACCAAAATCTATCATCACTGCCTACAGCTCGTGATACAATTATCAATAATAAACAAAAACAGCTCGTCATCAAACGTATTTATATTTCGGATCAGAACTAATGGATTAAATGGATATTATTATTCTCCACAAAAATAACAACTCAGCATATTGGAAAATACAAATTATATATACTTTGATGGTACATTTAGTGTAGCTCTAGAACTGTCCTTTCAATTATATGCAATTCACGCTGCATATTTAACTCATATATTACAAGTCACTTATATATGGTAGCCAGGTAAACATCGCTTATTACCTCTTGTGATTCTTTTGTCTATGGATCTCTAACTCATGTAGGAAAGAATGAATATTTATATAGGAAGTATTACAACAACAAAGGAATTTAATGTCAAACTTTCACCAACTAAATAAAATGATTGATCATTACTAGTTATGCACCTGTGCCACTCGACTGGGTACCAGTCCGGCCGGGTATGTATATAACACAATTCATTATCAAATAAGCAGGGGTGCCTTTCGGTTGTCATTCTGAAGTACATATAGATATTCTCTATAAGTCATTATAGCGTATATAGGGTACCATTTCTAAGTCATTGTTACGTATGTAGAGTTCAGCAGTTCAGTAGGTATGGATTAATGTTACCTAAGTAAGCGTCAGTTGGTATGGGTACAATGTTAACCGATACTGCTACATATCTTATCTAATCTGAATATCTTCAAAGTAAGATATGCACTAGTACCAGTTAACATGATGCCCATACCAACTGACGCTTAGCTAAGTAGTATTCATACATACCTACTGCACTGCTGAACTCTACATACGTAGCGATGACTTACAAAGGGTATCTTATATACGCTATAATGAGTTATAGAGAATATCTGTATGTACTTCAGAATGACAACTGAAGGGCATCCCTACTTATTTGATAATGAATTGAGTAATATACATACCCAGTCGGACTGGTACCCAGTAGACTGGCACTAGTGCATAACTAATTATGAACGGAAAACGATCAACTCAACTAAAACATAATATCGAAGTTCAAATATATCTGAATGTTTTTTTCACTTCTACTAGAATGTTTATCGTATTTTTATACATTTTGGCTTGAAAACATTGTACGGTGGAAGCAGAGATTTTCCAAAAAAACAAATCCATTGATTACCAGCATTCGTACTTTGACTAATTCCTGATGTTGTGCCAGTGTGTGAAGAACTAAAAGCATATTCACAGAATAAGGTGAATCAGTATTAAATCTTTTCGAAGAATGTTATATTGATATTAAAAGTCATTTCTCACAGCCAAGTAAAAAAGACGAATTTCGATGCATAATTATTGAATGTCAATTACAACACAACTAAAGGTCAACATCGTACAAGTAACGTCGTAGAAAGTTGGAATGATAGATTCTTGTAGTTAATTATTTTAAAACATCCAAATTTCTTGAAATCTTCACGTTGCTTATAAAAAGAAGAAATTTATATTGATTGAGAAATTATACAGATAATAGCTAGTGTTAGTCAATCGAGAAGAAAACATCAAATACGTCAAACAGTGCATATTCTCAAAATCCTGTACGAACCAACAACAACAAAGTTTTGAAAAAGCAAGGGTGTGAGCTTGTATTATTTTATTGAAAACAGCAAGTTAGCGCAGCCCCGTCGGGGCTGAAATGTGGAACTCACATATCTATAGCTTCATATGCTAATAGAAAACACAGGAAATGGAATATGACGAATTGTTTCGCATCGTCTTTCTCTTAAATGCGCTCTATTTTTTATTTTCATTGTTGCTATTCACTCGTTACTTTCCATTTTTCGTTGTTCATTTTTCTTAATTTAAGATTATTCTTAAAAACATTCGAAGAAGCGGAAAATAATGCCGTGATATATCACGATAATAGAATGCTGGCTGTTATGTCTGTAATGGATTCATACGCTGGTTTCTATGTTATGTAATGAGGGCGAGGCATTGGATTCCTCCTATGGCGGGTGGGGGGCAATGGTACACCCTATAGAGGGGGGGGGGGCGTCTGAAAATCCTGGTGGGGGAAGGCAGCTGGAACCTCTTGGGGGGGGGAGGTCTGGACTCAGGGACCTTGTCTGTAATGGGAGGGGAGTGGAGCCGCAAAAGCTTCACCTTAAAACTTTCACTCACGATTTTCTTCGAAAATATGTGTGAGTTCCACAAAAGTAATAGCTTACGTCATATGCTACTTTTAGAGTTCATGATTCATGATACTTTTTATTAGTAAATATTACCTACTTTGTTTTGCTAATAGTAATAGAATATTTTTTTTCTTTACTTCTTATCGTATAAAAAACTAGGGCTCCATTTTCTATGAATTGATAACATAATGTATATACTATTACTTTAATCGCTTGTTATTATGTAAATAAATTTATATATAAGTCTTGTAGCTAATACGAGATTTTTACTTACTGGTAGCGAGCAACTATTGTGGAAGTATCTGTCTGATGAGCATCATTCATGAATTCGTTTAGCAGAGCGACTCGGATGATCTCATACTACACTGGACAAATTTCTGAGTGCATCAAGCAAGACATGAAGATATAAAGTTTGGATGGCATATTATTTTTCACCACATCAGCTACAACATAGGATTGAACCTTGTATGGAATTAATGATGCCTCATAATAACTACCATTGGCTACACAATCTTATTGCCGGTGATGAAAACTGCTTGTTGTATGTGAGCTACACAAGCAAGCACCAATGACTCGCATGTGGACAAGCAGGTGTAGCAACGCCAAAAAATAATTTTTCCCCGAAGAAAGTTATGGCGAGTGTTCAGTGGAGAGTAAAATGTAACGAAATAAAGGGTAGATAGTTTCGTTACTACTGCAGCATTTATTTTATTATGATGTTATAAGAAACTGAAGGAGTAGCGTTATCGCTATCCTCTGTGTACGATGCTCACTACACTACTTCATCATTCCAGCTCTGCACGTTTTCCACGGAACACAAGTTTATATAGGAGAGAGGAAATAAGAGAGAAGAGAGAAAATGTTGGGTAAAGGTCAAAATGAGCAGGGAGTAACTATCGGTCACGAGGTCATAATATCTATCAACATAGTGGCCGATTGTTCTAACATATATTGACGGATAGAATACACACATAAGCCGTGACCTTATAATCGGCACATATAGTGGATTATTCACTTAGAACTACTTCCAACTGACTGCGACATCACTATACTGATCTCTATTATCAGCAATTATATTAGACCAAGTTGCAGCAAAACTCGGGGGGGAGGTGTTAGTGTTGGTTCACACAAACGCTAAACGATGATTAAGGTGGGCCTTCTAGTCTAATTGGCTAGGACAACTGTCCGGATAACAGGAGGTGCGGGTTCGATTCCCGCGAAGGTCACCTTTTCATCGTTCTGTCACATAACATCAGTGACACTGCTTGTCTCTTTCGTTCTATACATACGTAGAGCTAACAGGAGGAGAAGAACATAGAATTTATTTTTTCCATGACAACTCTAGACGTCACATTTCTAATTCGAGGAATGAAAAATTATCGAAGCTCGGATGGGTTACAATTCTACATGATTCTGAATCTTCAAATTTGGCTCCCACAGACTGAAATGTGTTCTGTTCCCTATCTAATCATTTGCACGAGGAGAAATTCGACAACGAAAACGACCTCAAATAGATCCCGTCAACTTCTTCCGCTTAAAATTCCAGGACTTCTATGAGAATGGTAATCTTTCTCTTCTAGAACGTTGGGTAGAAGTCATAGGTAGAAACGGAGCATGCATTGTTGGATGCTCGCTGTATTCTTGAAGTTGAAAAAAAAACGAAAATCGTTGAAAAAATACTCGACAGCTTTCTTTACAACCTAATGTATCCATTGAAGCTTGTTGAAAAATCAACACTTCTTCTTAAACATGAATGTCATAAACGATATACTATTTGGTTCCAAATACGATTTTATGGTATTAAAAAATTAACATAAGAAATTTCATTGGATTGCTTCGTATGCTTAACCTTGTTGACGACTGTCTTTGTACTCTATTTATTTCGTTTATGTTTTGTGATTTTATATATTGACAGTATTGAAGGAGGCAAAAAACCGGATGTTAGATGCAAAATATTCGAGAGGTTTAATAGTATGCAAGAATAAAATGCCTAAACTATTTAACGGATTTTCACTATTTCAATGCAACATTGGGCTCATTGATCAAAGAAACAGTAAATTTGATTTGCATCGTATCAATAGGCGAAATTATCTGGCTAGAGCCGAATTCAATGATGATTTTTCTGTTCGATTTGTGGGTTGTTGAAAATAAAATAAAATCGACTTTTCCATAAAGTCGCGAAAAAAATCAGAAGAAACCAAAAAACTATGTTGATTAATTGCATCAATACTTTGTTCAATATACATGTGGATCTGAGATGTAAAAACAATCACTTTCATTCCGTTTATTGAAGCGTAAACCAATCTATAAAGCAGTGTCTATAGTTCACACAGTTTTTTTAACAAGATTTTCATTCAACTCTCTTTTATTATTAGACTAATATATTCTACGTTGGTATTCTTCACTATGAATATTTTATAAAATCGTAGATAGGAGAAAATTTCGTTATGAATCACTTTTCTCCTTTCGTTTTTGTTTTATTCAAATAAAATGGAAGTTTTAAGTTTTGTTTTTATATAATAGAGATATCCAGTTGGTTGTTGGATGATCTTTGGTTAAAACGAAATGTATCATCATTCTTACAACCACTTCTACAGATCGCTTTCAGTAACAAAGACTCTCCGAAGGTTTCATTTTTAGAGTATATCTATGCAGCTGCCGATCAATTGGTCAGATTTCATTAGCATATTTACGTCCACTATTATTGAAGAAATTTTTGTTCTATAGACGACATCATATAATAATGATAATAAACTTGATTATTAACAATTTTATTCGAAAACTATATCTCATATAGATTCTTCACCGATGAAATCAAATCGAACATTGACAACATTCAAATGATGAAAATCCAATATTAACTTGTTTAGCTAAGAGAATTTTCCAAGGGGGAAACATGATACTTCATACTTTACGTACTTTAAGATACTTCATCATACTTTGAGATACTTTACCGTACTTTAAGATACTTTGAGATACTTTGAGATACTTTAAGATACTTTGAGATACTTTACCGTACTTTAAGATACTTTACGGTACTTT
>OENT01001644.1:0-13415 GCA_900239685.1 Rotaria macrura
GCTGATTTTTAATTTGAACAGACGCTGTTGGTTTTATAAAATAATTGGAGTGAGGATGTAGAAATTTTTGTCCGGCATTTTCGAGTAATTTTTGATCCACGACTTCATCTGTTGAATTAAGCTTGAGTTGATAGTGGTTTTTAAACGATTCAAATGCAAATTGTTGAGGATTAATATACACGATGGTATTGAAAGGAATCAGTACGATAGAACGAAGATGATTTTGAATATTGTCTACAAACGAACGAAGTTTGGCATTCTTTCGCCATGATTGAAATAAATCATTAATTTCATATGTGCGGATATGTCTGTCCGGAAAACTCTTATTTTCATAATCACAATTTTTAGTAAAACAATCTTGAATTTCTCGATAAGCTACAGGATATCTAAAACGACCGAGTTTTCTTGGAAGTTTGATACGATGAGATTGATATGAAGTTTCCTCAATACTTTCGTAACTAGTAAATGAAGGATATGACACGCATTCCAATGGTAAATGGGGTGCTTTCACAATGGATTTTAGCATTTGCAAATAAAATGGTTCGCTTGAAGATTTATTGGAGATATAATGCAAAAAATCTAGTAACATTTCAAATCGTTCAATTTCATCCTTTTTATTATCGGCTTCGATTGCCTTCAATTGCTCAGCGAATTTCAATAAACCAATCCATACATTTTTCAATTCATATTCACTTGAAAGCCATCGATTTAAAGGAAAACATTTGAGTTTTGTATCATCTTCTAGGTTTACATCTCCACTACCATATAAATAATCTACAAGACGAATTGAATAGTAGTTCGCTGTATACGGGCAACTCTCCCAAACCGTTTGATATGCCATTGTTAGGTTTGTGCTACGAATTTCTGCTTCCATCTGTGCGGATAATCGAGCTATGGGATTATAAGAATCTCGATAATCCCAATAGAGTTTTCCTAATAATTTTTCATTGTACTTCTTACTTTCAAAGTGTTTCTGTATTTCATCGTTGGTCGTGAATGATGGATACATAAAATTCCATTGTTCACTTGTTTCGACTAATTTTTTTGCTATCAAATAATAACCAAAATGTTGCAAAGAATATGGTAAACTCTGAAGGTTCCACTCGATGTTTATCATGCAAGTGAGATGTTCTGGAAAATAATTTACTTTTGGGGAAATAGTTGCTATTTGAAGAAGAATATTTCGAGAAACTGTATCGAAAGGTTGATCAGACCAACAACCAGCTGAATGCAACAATTGAAAAGCACGTTCCATGCCAGTCATTCCTGTATATGGATCTGGAAGAGAATGAGATGTCATTGCATGTAATAATGCTAAATAAAGCCACCCTGTTGGACTATCAGTTGGCTGAAGAATACGTAACCGATCGTTTAAGATGAAAACAAAATATTGATGAAGACATGATGCAGATATTGATTTTCTTTCTATAGTAACAATTTGATGCTCGTTGTCGTTTTTCTTAGTTGCTTTGACTTGTCCAAAAGGAACAATTAGTTTTCGACAAAGATAATGTTGATTTGCTCGATTGATGGTTGCCATTGGTGAAAGAAAAAGACCCGATTTCAAACCCGTCAATGTTCCAAACCATTGTTCTTCATCAATATACATGTCTGAATATTCACGAGATGTTATTACATTGGTATGCAAGTCATATCTAAATGCAATGCCTAATCGAGATAGATGAATGTGAATAATATCATTCTCTCTTAACATATATACATAAGGTTCTTCGTCGAGACGAATGAAATACTTGGCAAACAAGTGCTTAAAGAATGATGATGATTGCTTAATCAAAAATTGTTTATTTTCAGTGTTGCACTTCCTAATAAATCTTTTTTTTGTATACTAATACATATTGTGTATCACTTAAAAAATTCGAATCATGAAAATGAACAGGCCGAAATTCTAATCTTTTTTTCTCTTCGTTCCACCAGTGACTGTAGTTCGAAACCAAAATATGAGGTAGTTCTGTTTCAAAACAACCAGGAGGAATCAATTCAAACTTTTCATTTGTTTGTATGTTCCGTTCATGGATTAACAATCGTCGATCTCCATAATTTTCATAATTACAAGTGAATTCGTAATGAATTTTTCCATCAGCATGATATCCATGTTTTGTGATGTAACTATTTTCTGATTCGGCTGCTTGCACTTCAAAGATATGCTGACCAAATACACGAACAAATAACTCGTGTGAAGTTATTCTGTCCGGTAAAAAACCAATTGTCATTTTGTTAACAAAAAATCTTTCTTTTAAAAAATCAATCGACACTTTATTCGATTGATATTCACCATCATACCAACCATCATAAATATTTTTATTTCTCTTCTTCCATTTTCCATTGAATCTACCCTTACTTCGAACGACTACCCAATGGATAGCACAAAAATCATTTAAACTTTCATAGAAAGTTTTTTGAAGAAGTTCACTTATAATTGGATGAATCGATACTAACACACGTTCACTAGAACGCATCAGATTTCTCATATATATACTCGTACTTGTTCTTTTCTTGCTTAATATCATATTGTCATGAATAGCCGTTGTTATTGTCAGTAGAGAAATAACGTGTTGACTTGATAATGCTAAAGAGTTGCTACTGTCGATGTACATTGAAAATGTTAGCACACATGCAATACCAATGACGACAATTTTATCACGCAATGTGTCCATTTTATTGGAATCAGGTGAAGATGGATTCTGAATACTTTTCGAAATAAGTTGAATCCAGTTTTCACCTATAGTACGACATTTTAAAACTAACTTAGTCATTTGAGTTTTTCTTGTTGAATTACATATGGTAAATACTCTCATGACAATCACTGTTAGGATTACTAAAATTAATTCATTTTGCCAATTACATTCACAGTCTTTTAAATGACGATTCAATCTTGTGATTAGTTCATCAATAAAATGATCTTCCAATAATTGTTGGTGCGATTCCGGACACCATGAACAAATGAGTGATTTGCAATCCGATGTCATTGGACCATATTGCAAGAGTGCATGCGTTATAAGTATTGCAACACTTTCTTCATCCATCGATAAAGAATCTAATTCAAGAATGCTTAAAAGATTCCACCATTGCAAACGATGACCAGAACGAAATGAACCAAATTCAACGAATTCTGCTGATTTTAATTCTTGCGAACACTTTGATAATTCAGCAATCACACGATTTTGTAAGAATTGTGTACTATCAATTGAGAATTGCAAGTCTTTGTAATTTGGATGAGATAATTCAGGTGTTAATGTTTGACATTCATCTTTGACCTCATTTATTTTCGTTGGACAGATTTGAACTTGCAGACCATTTTCGTAAATATATTCTTCCATAGATGTTGATATGACCCATCGTGGAGCAGAATGACGACTCGCTGATATCGAATTTGTAGCAGATACCAATTTGACTTTGCACTTGTGTGAACCTTTAAAATGCCCCGCTAATTTAGTCCTATGGGGACAAGTACTCAACCACTCATGCATTTGATTCGATGGATTTGGTTTAGGACGATTGATGAATTGCCAAAGTATTTCTCGATAACATCGGATTTCATTCGGCATCTGTAATTCAAACATAACAGCTAAAGCACTAATTCGTTCAGATGGTATTGGACATTCATAAATATGAACTTTAATATTGTCTGCTTCTTTTATATAAGGACATCGATCACATTTTTGAAAATAAAGTTTTAAATGACATTCACATTTGAGATCAGAAGCTTTTTTCATTAGTTCTTCATACTTTTCTTTTGCTTTATTCACTTCTTCGATTTTTTCTTTTTTATCTTGTTCAACTTGATCTTGAATTTTTTTTAGGTTTTCATTCATTTCCACTGATTGATCAGCAAAATGAACACCAAAAGCATTCTTTTGGTCGATATTACTTAACAAATCAGGATATGACTTTTCCTTAAATTCTCGAAAATAATCATACAAATTTCGAGCTCGAATCATATCATCTCGATTCGGTAGGACTAAAAATTCGAATAATTCCAATAGATGTGGAATTCGAATGGCATGTAATTTCAATCGTTCGAATCTTTCATCTTCACATAATTTCTTGTGCATCAAATGAATTATAGTCAGTGATGTTAAAATAAATCGACTATAACCCATTGGATCTGTTGATTTGTTACTAGAATAGTAAAACTCCAAGGCTGAACGTTGATAATCTTCATAAAATGATTGTAAATTTTCAAAACATTTGTATCCATTTTGTCCAGCTAATGAGCGGTTGATCCAACTTTCTAAACAAGAATGTACCCAGATTTCAATACGTGTTAACGCTATTCCAATAATATCGTCCTCGCGATTGCTTAGACTTGAAATGTTAGGTAACCCATCTTCTTCATCAACCGCCCTATTCAATGTCCAACGATCATGATCATAGGTGTGAGAGAATTGTTTAAGCGATCTATTAGAATGCTGTTTATCTAGATAAGCTTTTAATTTTATACACGAATGTTGGTAGATTTGGATTCAATGGAACTTTTGAAACTTTTTTTGTTCTTTTCCCACAATCGATTTTTGCCAATTCGGATCCGGAATAATTTGATCAATTTTTTGTTTGATTTCCTCTGTTACATTTTCTATCCATTGATTTATATCACTAGAGTTAATAGATGATAAGAAACTTTCAATTTTATTTAATCTTCGTACAATTTTTCGAAGAAAATATATTCGTAGATCCGTAGATATTCGAGGACTCATCTTATGAATTATGTAAAATAAAAAGTTGGTAATAAGCAGTTTATAAACGATAGTACCTATTTTCCCAACGCTTTGTTACAATTGTATGAAAAACCACTTTAATAGTCATCCATAAACCTGATCAGCGAAATGGGGTTCTTCCATTTCTAAATCGGATTTGATCCCGATGTTTCTTCTGAAATGAAATTAACATATTGACTTGATTGTTGATTTTAACTCCTTGAAAATGTGTAATCCGCCATTGACAAGCATAATGTGATATAGGCGGTTCACGAATTTCATCGAATGAGTAAGATGATTTGTTAGACTTTAACCATTCGACCGTATTATTCATAAACTGCACGAGTAGTTCACAATGAACATGAGATGACAACTGAGATTGATTAGGCAACCGATATGTAGGTAGAGGAAAACAGGAAAGATGTGGTTCTAGTGAAGATGTTATGGTTGTTGTCGGTAATGATACTTGCCAAGATGAAATCAATGGTTGATTGGGAGGATTTTCATCAATTTCAATCAAAATCGCTGCATTTTGAGCATGGAAATAAAGAGAAACAAAGTCACCTGGTGTCAATTTCTGAATAGTTGATTGTAAAATCGGTACGGAACACTTCTCCTCATTTTGAATAATTAACCAATGTTGAATACTCGTTTTGAGAATTTTTATTATTGGTAGTTCATTCTTTGTATCCAACGATTGCAAAAAATCATTCATACATCCAAGTATTTTGTGTTCATTTNGATGGTTGTATTGAATTAAATAATCCTCATTTGCCGATGATGATAGATCATGAGGAAGGAATAAATGGTTTAACATTGATTTAAGCAGGTTTTGCGATTCGAGCGACTCATAGTTATCATAAGACGATGTCTGAAAAAACATTTTTAAAAACATTTGTAAAATTAAAAGATCAAATAGAAATTCATATACTCGAAATAAATGGCAGAAAGGAAAGTTTTCAATAAAATTTCCATTAGGTTAGAGTGTAAATGAGGGCGTGGGTGGGTGTATCGATCTGATTCACACTTTTGTTCTCTGAATTTTTGTTTTTCTTTCTATTTTCTCAACAATATAATTTAGTCACATACATTAGTTTATAGGCTAGTGTTATTAACACGTACGTGAATTACGTAGCCGTTCATTTTCGATTCAATCTTGAAGAAATTTGCTCCACAACAATAAGTGGTCATTTGTCAGTTGGTGATCGTTGGCGTATTGCGTCATTAAATGTCGATCAAGGACTAAATGTACGTCAAATACCTTGTATTATCCGCTGCAGTACTCCAGCAGTTTATAGTATACTTCATTTTTTTCAAGAAACCAACGGTGTTATGGAAGGAAACGGATGAGATTGCAAAATCATGTTGAATAATGATCAAGTTCATCTATTACGATAAATATTGGGTGTGGATGTGTTCCATAAATATTACATCCACACCCTCAATTATGAGAATAGACAACAACTCTGTTTCTTTATTTGAATGAATGTTATCAAGCTTCATAGCTGGCTTGAGATGGTGAATTGTATCCGATATCCTACAATTTAGATTATTCATTGATAGATTAGGCAAAGAAAGCAAGACTTGCATACTAAAATATGAATGAAGGTAATAAAAATATGGATTCTTAACTTCTCAGGACTTTGGATATGGTTAGTGTCGTACGAAAGGGAAGCATACGCAGTTCAGAGACTGAAACGGGGCTGCGCCGAGGAAAGTTACGACAGGACTAGAAAATATAAGTAGATTGTTTCTTCGTTGGACAGAAAACAACAAAAACACTGATTGATTGATCTTCAGCAATATATTTTTGTGTTCATATCACTTTTAATTGTTGACTAATGTAGGGATAGCACTTTACCTTTAAACTTTAAAATTAAAGTGATCCGTTTGTCTCCCATTCGTCCCTGGAGTGATCAGTTGTAGAACGATTGTCGAAAATACGGGAAGCGTGGGATTTGAAATCGAAAGAGGATATTCTGTAATAAAATTTATGTACTACAAATTGGTAAAAGAAATATTTTATTTCATCGTTTCACTATTTAAATATCATCCCTGCAAAGGCAGCAATTTTGAAAAAATGAAACAATTCAAATTTTTCTACATCTACAGTCAATAGAGACCTTTCGAAAGTTCTTTCTTGTATTAGTAGACAACAAAGTCCACTATTAGGCTACGTTTACGTCGAAAACCGCACGATAAGTCGGTTATTTGTGAATCCTAAGGAATGTAATCAACAATGGAGGCAATGCTGAGCAACTCGAGAGCAGAAAAGGTCCAAACTAGTGCGTGTATTATAAACTGCAATTCATGAGAAAATGTTATAGTGTTGAATGCTAATTAAATGTCTTCGGAGTTTGAAGTATGACTCAAAGCAAAGTCGATACTTATTTCACAACATACGTCAAAAAGACAAGAAATATTTGGGTGTTACTTTCGATGAATTTCCTCCTTTCTATTCCAAATTCTACCTATAATATTGGATAGATGTTGGCATTTCTCGCTGAATAACGAACTTATCCGAAACGAAATCAAACTAAAGTAGGGCGTTCAATACCATTTCTGTACAAAAACGTTTCCGAGAGCAATCTAGCAAATCTGCACAAACAGAAGAACATTTGAATGATCACATCACGTAAGTGGCATATTGGCCAGACTAATACTATATTTATAAAGTTATTTTATCAGTGATTCTTCTAGAGCCGGTTTGGGACGTAAAGGGTTACAGTACCATACCGAAACTTTAAACTTTAAATTGAAAGCAAACTTAAAGTACTACCTTCAGTCTTCTGCCTATTTGTTTCTGTTGTGACTCTTTTTCGTACTTTGAGATGCCCTCGGCTGCTTTGACAATATACTGCGAATGAAATAATAAGATCCACACACTCACAAACTACCCTAACTATTTCAATGAAACTATTAAAATCAGTCAAAGAAGTACTGGGGCGGGGCGGTGTGTGAAGACTTTGCTCCATTTTGGTCTCTGAAACGGTTACGCACACACAGATAGTTCTATGATCTTTTTCAGACATACAGGATCAAACTATTGACAAAATACAAAGAGTCCATGACGATATGATCTATCAGAATTAAAATATGCTTCCTTCAAGATTTAATCACACCGGTATGGTCTAATGGTAGGATCAGAGACCTTCAATCTCTTTGTCTGGGTTCGAATCCCAGTACCGGTAATGAACTCCTNATAAACGCCATTTTCTCCCAATCAGTAAAGAACGAAAAAAGAAAAACGTCCGTACATTGGAAATGCAATATCCCTTGTTTTTTTCCTATTTCGACTCCGATCTTATGGAATAACAATAACGCTCACACATCTTTTTAGTATCTTTAATAATCTATTCAACTTGAGAAGTAGAATTTATTCCAAAGAAGTGAATGTCACCTCGTGACTATGAAATTATATTTCGCATTTCTTGGATATGCAGAAAGATTCAAACCATTATCTTTTCCAACGAGATGATACTTCACTTGAAGCAGTAAAAGAACATTGGAAAGAGTGTACAACAAACACAAATCTTCGAGGCAGACACACGCTTCTTTTAACTTTTAGCTTCATTTAAAAGAGAAGGATGTCAAGCAGAAATTTTAAAGCAACTATCTCTATTTGATATGAATAGCTAAATATTAAATCAAGAAGTACATTGTGTCATCAATAGGAAGTCGTTTCGTTTCAGAAGAAAAGTCTAACTCGACGAATGACTACAGCAATGAAACGAGTGAAAGCTTTGCTAAAGTGCCAATAATTTGAAGCAGAATTCATAAAATGTTTTCTTCGTGGTTATTAGCTTGTTTCTAGTAGTTTAATCAGACGAAATTACAATTAAAATGGATTTGGGTATGAGTGTCGTGATGGCTGCAATAAAAGACTTGACCTGATTCACAACAACATAGCACTCTTCGATTTCGGAAGGAGCACTCTCTTCTAGAGTACTACACGGGTACAACTTTTCGTACTCGCATACTATAATCTGAAGGGTGATTGAAAATATGAATTCAGAAATTTATTTAGCTTTAATCATTAAGAATGAAATAACAATTCTTTTATGATTATTACAAAAAGTGTCGAATATTGACATTATCAACATTATTCTGTAATGTAACAATCAACTGTTTTCTTTCATCTATTTAAAAGAGTAAAATATAATTTTAGAGAATATTGGTCCGTCCACCACAAGCTATTTATTGTACATGACAAGATACAGTTGTTGGATCTGATAAAAGATCTGACTATTTATCTGATGAGTATTTGAGTGGCCAATATCCAGTAGAGTTTGAGCTAAAGCTTGAACAGGTCCATTGACAGAGTCGAATGATCGCATGCTGCATGCGCATTACTTTATACATTAATCTAATACATTCGTTTTCTGTTCAGATGAAACTTTATCATACTTTTCAGCTGTGAAAATGAGTTTTTATCTTAGGTGCTGTGATATGTTTTATTTTGCGATTTTCAAAATGAAGCTGAAGTGTTTTCGAAACCAGTTTTCTGTAAGTCATAAGCTAAAACTGCTTTACATTGAATGCATATTACATAGGGAAGAAAATGAATTTTTATGGTGTTGAATTCGTTTGAATTACTGTCACCACTCAATAGTATAATTGTAGGTTTATCACAAGATGTATATTCATCTCTATCTAGTTTTTTCAATTAAATTTTTATAGAACGCAGACATTATAAATAATTCAAAAGCTACAATAAAATTCTCAGGACATTGATATGAAATTGAGTAGTGATGAATGTAAGTATTTATCGATCACTATCTTCGTACGGTTTAAGATGCATCGATGGTAGCTTCACACAACCACTAATTATCTATGCGACCAAGTACGTCCCTATTAAACAGCCACACGAGCAGCTAATTTTGTAATTACTTATGAATTGTACTGTTAAAAATGAAGTTAGTCTCTCCGCAAACCGCTACGTTTCCCATAGAGCACGACACGTGTCGAATTTTCATATCTGTAAGCGACCCAAAAAGATCTACTTACCGGTGTACTACTCATAACTTGGTACGAGTACCCAACCCGTGGGTTCCAGTACTCTACTCTCTTTAGTACCTGAGAGTCATTTTACCATTTCCAGTTCCAACTGAATCCTCCAAAAAAATGCTCAAGATCAATTGCATTGCTGTGATTTGAATAATAATCGAACCCTCTAAAAAAACTGTTTCATGTAATGCGAATAGATATTACCATTATGTATAGATTTGCCAATAAAATTAAATTAAAATAAGCATTAATTAGTACGCTGTTTTTAAGGTTGGCCGTCATAATGTCGAAAGGAAAAATGTCGAAAGAAAAAAATATCGAAGGGAAAAATGTCGAAAAAATAATATTGGCATGAAACACTGTCAATTCAGATTTAAGAGGGTTGAAAATATATAGTGCATGTTTTATTGCATGAAATTAAGTTGAAATGTTAACAGTGAGAAAAATTTTACAAAAAAATACAAAATAAAAAATGTTATTATTTCACGAACTGCACGAACCTCAAGTTTTTCTTTTTCTGGAGGATAACTATCATTGCCAACAGTTTTCATCAATAGATTAGTTGAATCAGTATGAACTTTAGGTGCACAATCATTAATAGTGTATATCCAATACTTAGTAGTTGTTGTTGCTTTATTCAACTTAAAAGTATATTCATCGCCAACTAATAGAGGTTTTTCTTTATTTGAATTTATAAAAGAAATAGCTTGAGATTTTGCTTGAATTTTACCAGTTAAAATTACGAAAGCTTCAGTCATGACAGTAAAAGTTTAGTTATATAATAATTCTTTGTTCAATTTTTTTATTTTACTTTTATCGATAGTTAGTCATCCCTATCAATACTGGCCAAAATTCTATACTAGTAAAATCATAAGGAAAAACAATGAACTAAATGCGATTAGAATCGCCTTATACTTGAGACATGATTATTTTTTTATTTTTCACTTTCGACATTTTTCCAGCACACCGTTTTTAAAAGGATAGCCAAATTATATTTTTCTACTTAAATACAAGATAAAAAGTACTATGAATTTAAGAAAATGATTGCACCTATCTATCGATTTTTAACCTGTGAAACATTACAAAGCAGTGAAGAGTTGTGATATAAATAGGCGTATAAGACTGAGCAAGCTTTTGTGTATTGACACAAAGATATTGTTTTCTGCCAAACTCACTTATTTTCGTTAAAACTCTCAAATTTGAAGATGAAAGATCCTCTGTACTGAAAAGCAGCTATCGACAATATTTAACAATCGTTTTGATCCAGTTTTCGTGACGATTGGTCTTTACGACAATGTGGATTTCTTAAATATGATCCAGTGCAGTTGGACAAACTGATTACGAGTGTTACCGAAATTCTCTTTTAATCTACGAAGAATGTTCAAAAGCGAATCCTTTACGAAAATTACAATTCTTCGAAAATCTCTAAAAGCCTATAAGAGACAGATCAGTTAAGCGATGATCCTTTTCAGCATAACGTTCCTTAATAATCTTCCTGATTTGACTGATATTCCTACAAGCACTAGATGCCAACATCTGAGTCAGAAATAAAGAATTTGTGAACAAATGCGACCCTTTATTCTACAATGTCCACACTAATACACGAAATACATAATTCACAACTACAGTCACGCCCCAATTAGAATTATTGTTTTCATTTTCTATGATTTATGCATTATCTCGTACAGATATGAAAAAAATATCAAAGTGAACGCGCAAGCAGGTATGCAGTGCATTTACAACCCAATGACGATGTCTACGTCAGATGGGTATTTCATTGTTGTTAGATGATAGTCCACAATCTTGTAGTAGTGTGAAGTTTCATGCTCGTGAATGACTTGTAAAAGAAAGAAAGCTCATAGAAACATACAGTGAAAAATGAATGTTTAGTAAAACCTCTCTAGAATTAAACTACCAAAACATGCTATAGACACTGTAATCATATAGGGGACCAAGAGGAGGAACTTCATCATGTATATTAAAGAAGACCCAGTGAAAAATATTCACTGATTTCAATCGGATTTTTCTGCACCATAATCAAAATTAAAATCGATTGATAATTTTGATTGTCCTTGATCATGAGGTAACCATTATTTGATATTGTAACTTATCCCATGTGAAATTTTCTCATTGAAATCGGATTATTCTGCAGCAAAATCAAGATAACTAATCGATTTGTAATCTTGATTCTGCTGCAGAATAATCCGATTTCAATGAGAAAATTTCACATGGGATAAGTTACAATATCAAATAATGGTTACCTCATGATCAAGGATAATTAAAATTATCAATCGATTTTAATTTTGATTATGGTGCAGAAAAATCCGATTGAAATCAGTGAATATTTTTCACTGGGGATTACTCATCGCAGAAAAACATACATCGCCAGAAACTCTGAAAATTCCTATTACCAGGTTCAAAACGAATTGGGATCATTGCCAAATTGCCAACTGATGTTCGCACTTAGAAAAAGATTTTTTGCTCCACAATTGAATCTACAAGGAAGAAACGAGACGTGGGTTTGTACTGTGTAATGAACTTCTGAAGTCTTCTAGTTACTTGTTTAACCGTAACTTCAATATATAAGTAATAGTCTAGTGCTTCAGTGGAATAGTCTGATCACTAAGATTGGAACCGAACGGTTATCCATTTTGAAAAAAGCCCCTATCAGTTGCAACTTGCAACACTGCCAAAATGCATTGCCACGCAAAATATTGTTCAATCCATTTTGTTGAATCGACTTCAGTCGATTGTTAATTTTCTCTCAATTCAAACCATCACCAGATACTTCTGCTCATTTATATTAACAGATACAGGATATTTAATAATGAAAGACATACGTGTGTAATGAGAGAGTGACTAGACTAGAGATAGAAAGAAAAACTTCAATCATAACATTTTGCCGTGCATTAATCTTTCCAAAACATTTTCTCACGAAATAAAGAAGTAGACGAATCCTAATTTTATTGATTACATACAATAGTCTATAATAACTGTTTTATTATGAGTTTTTATTAATCGGAAACAATCGTTTTTCAATCACCTTCCAAGGTTTCTCTTATTCATGATCATCGTGATATGTTGACTTACGCATATGTAAAGTAAAATTTCTTTTTCTTGACTCACTTAACCGGAGGTGATTTCTCTCACGAAACTTTTTATGACATCCTTACCATGGGTACTTTGAACTTTACCTTCAATTAACTCTTTTATTGTATGCTTCTATAATTTTTTATATACTTCAGTGCGTTGAAGTGAATACGATATAGAAAAACGACATTCTTTTTTTCTTTGTCATTTTAAACCGAAGATGTCAGAAAAAAAGGAGACTACGCTTCTATGTTATGTTTCACTTGACGAAGTTGTACAATTTCTTCGCTACGACTGTTCTCAATGGCACGACAATATCTAAACAACCGACGCGTGAATATTTCTTTGAAGACTTGTCGAAAAAGTGTTCCGCCTGTTGTTGCATAAATATAAAATGATAATGAACTTTGAAATGTTGTCAGCAATAGTGTAACTTCACCAGAAAGTATTTCCATTCTTAAACGTAATGGACTTTTATCAATATCAAGTGTAAGAACTAAATAAATACGTTGAATCGTATTTGGAATATAAGATATCATAATTAAAACTATTTGTCCGATTACCATCTATAAAACAGTAATAGACATGATGAGAAATCATTCT
>OENT01001644.1:13726-36745 GCA_900239685.1 Rotaria macrura
AATGCAATAGAAATCATGGATAAACTTGAAAATGCATAAGCCGTTGATTGACGTATTTTACATAGTATCGAATTGGTTTCTGATAGATCAAGTTGAAACGTAGCAAGCATAGGTGAGAGGGGACTAGTGAGAATCCTATTAATATTAGCGTAAGCAGCTTCAATTAGATAAAACGAACATGGACTTGAACATAGTTTTGGTTGATGAAAAACACGTATGCTCAATATATTACCGATAAGGTCAAGAATAATCATAATCATCAGAGCATAGCGCATAACATATAGGCCTATATTGGATAAGTAAATCATAAGTTCATTGTTATCTACTGTCGTATTCATTGGTTTGTTGGAAAAAAAGTTTTATTATTAGGAGTGAGTCAATTTATTTAATATGATAAGATGTATCATGAAAACAACATTAGTTTTGGACGATTGAAGTGTCCGCATTCATTAGTAACGTCTTGAAGATAATTGGAATATGAAAAATTCGTAGTTGAAATGAACTGTTGTGTATAGGACAATGCTACTAATGAGTTAGATATATAATGTTGACTGGAGAAAAAGAGATTTGTACAGATACCATTTCCTTGTGGAAAGTTCATATATATGTCAAAGAAATCCTTTTATAGATCGTAATAGTAAATGTATTCCTAGACATAGATTGATCAAAATGCTGTGAGTAAGAGAAATAATGGATTGTAAAAGTATTTTCAGATTCTGAATTTTTATTTCTGTGGCGCAAGAATTCAAAAATGAGTAGTTAGACGCTTTGTTTTCGTCGATTCATCTACGAAGTATAGACGTTAAAGGAAAGGAAAAAATATTTGATTAAAAGAGCACGATATGAAAATAACAGTAACAATGAAGTGTTCAGATAATTTCAATTTTCTGCAGATTTCCTTTTGTTTTTAAACGAATTCAAATAGAGAAATAGTTGTCAATACATGCATCAAATGTCCTTTTCTCGTCGACCTAAAATATATGGCAAAAAAGACATAACAAGAAAACAGAGACGATCGTACGAATACAATTTAGAAATCTATTCACACGAACGGTTTATCAAACATCTAATTAAGTAAAACATAAGTTAAGAGAAAGAAAATCAACGAAAAGATATAGAACATTTAAAAAATCTTTATCATCATTGATAGTTTTACACTTCGACAAACGAAATTATTTGTCTGTCAATAGTTTCTCAGAAATATTACATGAATACAAAAGTTCTGTCAATATGTCTATGAGTCGAAAAAATTCCAAAGTACATCTACTAATGTAATTTTTTAATGAAGTTTTGATAACATTATATACTAAAAGAAAATACTCAAATAATATATCATATTTACATTCACAAGGCAATTTGAACATTCCTTTCATTTTATGATTTGTCACAAAATAATTATTGACGTCAGTATGTTTACATAGCCCCTCAAATGTTTTTTCTATGCTTGTTTCCCACAAAATAATCTGGAAACATAGAATGACAGTGGGGTTTTATCTCACATGACGTTGCGTGTTCTTTGATTCCTAACTACTCTTTTACTCCTGCACCCAATACTCTTTCTTGGGACACATCATGTTTTATTGCGTAAGATATTATACAGTCTATCAAATAATAACGATAAACTATTAATTAGAATAGAATAAAATATTTTCATCAACACATTAAACTTCTGGATATTTGCGACGAAAAGAAATAGAAATAATAAAAAATGAAAGCATCAGTTAAAATGATGTCTTGCAACATGTATTTTGTGTAGATCAAAGTGATTTCAATTAATTTCTGCTAGATATATCATTCATGGTAGTCGTGTGAACTCATTTCATTATTCTCATCATTTGGGTTACATTTTGAGTTTAATTACGTCTAATAGATGTACAAGAGAATAACGGTTGAATTAGGTTTTGATTCATGTATTTGATAGTCTTCTATAGTTCATATTGTAGAGGCAAACTTTACACTCTACTAGATCCGTGATAGAATCATATTCAAAGTATAGCAACTGAGAATTCAAACTTATGACATATTACATATGAGCAAAAGTTACATATGTAAGAAACTTTTAGAGGCAAAGTATACTGCCGAGATTTAATGTAATCGATAAAAGTATTCTTCAAGGATAATGTTTCATTCGATAAATAAGCCTACTAGAGAAATATAATAGGTGGCATATTTTGTGATGGAATCATTCTTTCGAATAGCATTGATAAATTATGAAAATGGAGTCAGTACCAACAGGAGTAATAGCACTAAATACAAATGTGATCATGTTTTTTATATCATTTATATACAGTAGCGGACAAAAGTTTCCACCCACCTAGTATTTTCGAGAAATTCTAGAAAGTTCCATAAATGTAGTATATATATATATAGTAGTACAAACGCTGTGATCAGAATAATAATTCATTCCTTCTACATTTCTCTCAATCGTTACTTTTTACATATGCCATTACCAATGCACACATGGTACGAAATTGTGTTTTTATCTAACCACCCAAAGGGTCCACAACTAAATCATATGGACGTGGCAAAAGCAGCTCACTGTAGCACGTCGACAGTGAAATATAGGCTCAATCGATGGATGGAGTCCAAGGATTTAACTGATTCAACTCGTTCAGGTCGACCACGTGCAACTACCCAGAAACAGGACCAACGAATTATTTCACTCGCCGAAGAACACCCATTCGTCACCGCGCAAGATGACACAAACCAGCTGGAGCGGCGAGGAGTGGTAGTGAGTGAGAGAATGACACGTCGGCGTTTCAATGAAGCGGGTGCAAGATACAGTCGGTCAATGTCAAAACCATTGCTTATGGAACGCCATCGACAAAATCGTTTAAGATGGGCCCAACATCATAAAGCTACTGACTGGAATCAGGCTATATTTTCTGATGAGACTACTGTCCGTCTGAATTGCGTGAAAGGGTTGGTTTGGAACTTTCCAGGGAAAAAGAAAGTCATTCGCAGTGTCAAGCATCCAGTCAAGGTGAATGTTTGGGTTTGTTTCTCAAGCAAGGGTTTCGGTCGGATTATTTGTTTCAAGCAGAACCTTGATGCAAAATTTATGTGTAGCATCTATAAGTGGAGTCTTTTGCCAACAGCTCAGAAACAATTTGGTCACGATCTGACATTGTGGCAGCTACAGGAAGACAACGACCCCAAACATAGGTCAAAACTTGTCACCAGCTGGAGAGAAGAAAAGGGGATTGAGAAAATAGATTGACCATCAATGTCACTTGATCTTGCTCCAGTTGAAAATGTCTGGCAACTCCTCAAGATGAAGTTCAGAAAGAAAAAGTTTACGAGTTATCAATCCTTGTTCTTGGCAATAAAGCACTAATGGAAGACACTACCGCGGGAATTAGCCTTAAATTTGGTACATGGTATGGAAAATCGAATTTTTGAAGTAATTGAAAGTCATTGTGATTTCATATTGCATTAGTGATCCGGATTGACTCTTGGCTTCTTTATAATAAAAATGTTTTTGTTTGATCATGATGTTTAAAAAAATTATAAGTGGGTGGAAACTTTTGTCCGCTACTGTATGTTATGATAAAATTTCATGCTAGCATCATTTTGTGAAACTCATTAAGTTCGTTTGAAGGAAAACAGTGATTCTGAATTCTTTTCATCTTCTTCAGTCTATTTCAGAGTAGATGACCAGACGCAAAGGTTATCAATATAAAAGGGGTCTAGGAAGAGATTTCAGTAATGCTAGAATATTTCAAAGTTCTTGTTGACATCCCAATTCAGAATCACTTTATCTTTGTACCGATGAAAACTATATAAGACATTTCAACCGACTAGAGTAATCAAACGATTAATTTAGGAAATATGATTTAATTTAGCTTCAATTTCTGATACCAAAAAAAGATGATTCATCAGCTATAATCAATGATTAAAGTTATAATCATACGAGAGTAGAAAAACACGAGAGGATAACAGAATTATGAGCTAAATCTCTTTCGAAATGCTGCAGACAAACAAAGCAAAATCCTTGCTTGACATTCCATTTACGGGAAAATTTTTGAGTTTGCTAGTTTTATTTCAATAAAATGCTTTTGTATTAAAAAAAAATAATGAGGTTTAAGGATATATTTGAATTTTACATTTTAGTTCCCGATGGGCACGACTGACAAGGTCTTTTGAAAATAATCAATGTAGATGGAATAATATCTGACAAATACTGGTTACAAGAAAAGCATACTGCAAGCGAAGCAGAGACGGAGAAAAATGCAATAATGCGAAAAAAATACCTAAGCAGAAGCGAATATGAATGGCAGTATTTATGATGAAGCTTGAATATTGTAGTAGATCCGACATAGTTCTAATCGTTGTTCGACAAGACATCGTATTTTCTTCTTATTTATTAGGGATTGTTCTTTCTACGATAAAGTTAAAACAATTCATAGTTATGTGAAACGATAATTGTAAATCTTAAGGATTATCAGATAAAACCCAAAGTCAATGTGAGTTTCTTAGTCAGTTGTTATCGCATCTCTAAAGAGATGAAAACAAAATTGTACGCTTTAAACTTGATTAAACTGTAAAACCATTCTACTGTCAATTCGAATAACTTACTGAGAAATTTAAGAATGTATTTTTGCATAAACCAGTTGTACCATCCACCCACCTGATTAGTTGGGCAAACTAAAATGAAAGAAACAATCAAATTCTGACAATAAGTGTTCAGTTACCTGCATGCTATTTAATAGGACACAGTTGCGCAAATGTTTTTAAATAATATTCTAACACAAGAAATAAATTGTTTTGCAGACATTTTATCGGAAGCTTCAAGAATGTTCTACCATTCGATTCGATAGAGAAAATACTGCATAGTTTTCAAAAGGTAATCGTCATTCATTCATCATGTATTTAACTCGAACTACTGATAAAAATAGTATATATGTTTCTGTTTCTGATAATATTCTGATATTTGGATGAACATCAAATAGATGTCTTTCCGTGTTCTTCTCAGATCTTGCTGTAACTCAGCTTCTTTACATACTTTTAACTACAAATGAATCTCCAATCTACTATAAACCTGCATAACCAAACAGTCGCTGTGTTTATCGTTCGAAAAAAATATACCGTTCTATTTGAATTGGCACTATTTCTTTTGCATACAAAACATGATAATTTAAGGTTGCCTCATTTTAATTGCTAGCTTGCGATCTAAAAGAAACGATAAACAGAGTCTTCAATGGCTTGCTGTACAGCCAACGAGGGAGATGAAGTCATAACTAGGGGTGGCACTTTAACTTTACTTTAAAGTTAAAGTTAAAGTGATTTACTTTAACTTTAAAGGTTAAAGTTAAAGTGGTTTACTTTAACTTTATTTTTAAAGTTAAAGTGAATTTTCTTTTTCGTATTTATCACTACCCGGACTGGTTGATTGATACTCACTAGACCCTCTGCAACCAATAAGACGACAAAAAAATGAAAAATAAAACAATTTAAAACGACTTTAAGTAACTTTAAACGTTGATCTTAAAGTTTAAAGTGGTTTAAAGTCGAGTGAAACTAGTTTATTTTTTCATTCTGTTACGTCCCATAGGTTGCAACGAGCTTAGCGAGCATCAATCAATAAGTCCGGATAGTGATAAGCATAAATAAGAAAATTCACTTTAACTTTAAAAAAAAAGTTAAAGTAAATCACTTTAACTTTAACCTTTAAAGTTAAAGTAAAAACACTTTAACTTTAACATTTTACTTAAAGTTTTTAAAGTTAAAGTGCCACCCCTAGTCATAACTCCTGATATTTTTCTATGGGAAATGATGATAAAGACAGCCATCTATCTGTAGAAATTTGATTCTATCGAAAGATCTGAATCATACACAAATGTCTTCTTCTTGGGCTATTTTCAAGTCGAAACCTTGAAAGAATGCTTTCAGCATATTTGTAATCAAGGGGAAAAAGAAAACTGTTTACTTTTGTTCGTATCATTACGAATGATTACTTGGTACTTCGGAACTTCTTTCTCTGCTCATGACCAGAGATCACCTGTTGATAAAGGTGCTATGCAACAGTTTGTAGCTGGATCAAAAAGTACAATTGCTGTATCATCGGAAAGATTTAAGTTAATTTTGACAACATGAAGCAGATTCTCAACCGGAAGTTTTTTTATGCACCTTGAATGATTTTTCAATGTTTTTGTACTCAAAAATGATGATTTTTGATTGATCAGATACTGCTTCTGAATAGAGAGAAAAGAATAGCTATGAAAGAGAAATCGAGCGTTGATGCTAGAAAGCAAACAAATCATCAATTAAAATACAACAATAATTAGAAAGCCTTGTTTGCAGCTGCAATCAGCGAATAGTTGATACAATACCAACTTACCCATTTCAAACATTTATCAATATAAAAAAATGAGTTGCGGTTTTGGAACAAATACTATTTGAATTAATTCGTCAATCAATTTACTATCGAATAAAAGTCTGCGATTGGATTAAAAATTCGATAAATTAAAAAAGATTACGAACAGATGGTGCTAAAACCCATGTCTAGCATGATGCTTGCTGGGAACTTCTTAATGTTTTGCAAGTCAGCACAACATGCTTATAGAAGCAACACAAGATAGTGAAGCGTACACTGGTTCACCATAGGTTTGGTGACATGGTTCCTGATCATTCAATAGTTGATATTGTAGATCGGCGGCATGATGAATCAGAGCACTGTTTCACTTCTACCAAACTACTGTTGTCTCGTGACATAAAATGTCATAAAGACGTCCATATTCAGATTTTTCTCTAACGGCGACCAAATGCCCACATCCAGTCTTCAGCTTGTAAGGTTGTAGCAAATTGGTGTGGCAATGGAATAAGTGTCAAGTTTTCATTTTAAATAATGTATGATTCGAGTAGTATATGCGTATACAAGAACACTGGCAAAATGATGTTATTTTATGTAAGTGAAGAATATTTAATGCAACTGAACAGTATTACTGAGAGAAGAATATTTATCAGACTCGTTCAGTAGAAGTATATCAATCAGAAATATATAACAGTATACAAATCTTAAGAATTTATGGTAGGCGAACAATCTATAAAAACGCCCTGACCGAACATTCCACTCAGATAATTTTCTAGTAGCCTACGCATACTATATATATATGTATAGTGTGCTCGAATGTCAGCAGTTATACATAAATAATGAAAATTCATATGATGAAGAAAATGTTAGTTACACTACATAACACTACTGAATCCTTTGGATTTGATTCGTTGCCGATGAAAACTATATCGAATTCAAATGTTAGATATCAAATCCGAGTCCAAATCCAAATAACTCAAAACAAATTTCAAAGCTTCAGGTTTGTCGCATCCATAGAGTGTGGGTGGGCGCAGTGTGTGAGGCTCTCTTGAGAGCGGACAGTCACAAGAAGAGTGAAACCCAGTCTCCCGCACCAGAACCCTGACGGAGACCATGACACACACCACACCGTCACTCAGATCCAAACCTAAACCTACACCCACATCCGACCGTCACTCAGAGTAGAACCCAAGCCCAGACTCAAATTCAAACCCACACCCGAAATATCACTAAAATATTAACGGTACCAAAAAGTTGCAATTCACTCATATATATATATATATATATGTCGTGTCGAAGTTACAACTTCGACAACTTAGGCGTGATCGAAGTTACAACTTCGACAACTTAGGCGTGATCGAAGTTACAACTTCGACACACGTTGTCGTCAAAGTTGTTTTTACTAGAGGTGGCGCTTACTTATCTGTGGCTGTGAGACCTAGCCGATTCATGAATGACCACAAAGAACGTTCTGGTACCCATTTATAATCTCATCAAATCTCGAACGTGCACGTCCTGTTTATATACGATCGGCTGCAACAATCGAACCAAATCATGGCTGCATCAATATCATCTCCTTCTGTGAAAAGGAAAGGTGATGGTAATGAACGGGAAGCTCAGTTCAACAAGGAATTTTGAAATACCATTGCAAAGGAAGCTGTAAACCCAGGTGAATGAATCCCACACCGAATCCGATTGGATCCTACGATCCGATGAAATCTTATGGGAATCCTGGTTGTGGAAACAGTAACGGATCCGACCGAAGAAACCTATTTTCTTATTTGAGTACGAATTAGCATTTAAACCCAACAATAGAGACCTGTCTGATCACACGATGAAATCCAATCGGATTCCGATAGTAGGATTCGATAAAATCCAACACTAGGGATCCGAATCCGGAATCGCAACCAGGAATCCGATGGGATTTCGTCGGATAAGAGAAACTCAGATAGAAACATGATCGGATGCCTGTCGGATCCGATCGGATCCAATGGTCGGAATGATTCTCCTGGGAAACGAATCGATGCAAATACAAAACAAGCGATAATGTTATGTAACTCTCGCTATCATCATTCAGCAGTATGCGGATATAAATAATTTTTGTGTCCAACTGTATCTATCTGTTTTGCTTAAAAACAACTTCGACGAACACCCTAACTTCGACACGATATATACGTATATATATATATATATGGAAAACGCAGGTAACGCACAGACATTTTTTCAACTTCCAACGATTGTATCTAGAGAATCATAAGAGGGAAAGACTTGCAATTTTCAACCAATATGTAACCCAACAAGTTCTATTAGACTTGGAAGGTTGAGTCTCAACTGTCTATCTGTTTGGATTTTATCAGTAAAATACTGGTCAGAAGCGCGCACGGACAAAAAGGCCCTCAGTTCTTGATGGGTGCGACAGAAGTGATGTACCCTGCGAAATACTTCATGTTAATGAATTGTACGGGAGAGTGTTTTGTAAATAAAAGTCAGAGCTATCTTTTGGTAAAAAACATATTAATGCCTTGAGAAATGAGTGAGCTATTGACAAAGCAGTAGGTAACGCACAGACAATTTGGTAACACACAGACATGAATTTTTTTAACAAAAGTCCTGGATATAAAATTTTATTCTGTATTTGGAATTGTCGGTTTTTTACATCTAAGTAATCATGTTCATTTGCATTTCAAGCTACCATTACTGTTTTTGTGTCTGACAATGTGTCCGTTTTTGAGATATGATAAGAGACAAAAGAGCTTTTGCAAGCCATTTTTGCACAAAAATACTGAATTTTGTCTGGTGACTACCATTTCTACTCTTAATTATTAAAAATAACTGGTATAGATGGGCGCAGAATATACGAAATCGTACCTAAAAATTTAAAATGAATAAGATAGGTTGTTTTATGTCGGAGAATTCGAGTACTCAACTTCAGCCAAGCTGGTTGACCGTTAGCCGTTTCTCATGTATATATATGCACGTTCTTTCACGATTATATCGTCTGATGTAGTATAGTGCTTATGTGCATGTACGTTCGTATATTTCTATTATACAAAATAAAAGAAGTATCAACCCCGACGTTCATTCTCCTAACAACTACCATAACTATTATAAAAAAAATTTCTTTCTGAAAAATTCAGGCAGGAAAATACTTTTTTCCCTTTTTAGTCATGTTCTCCATTCTACTTTCCTGCTTTTCTATTTTTCTATTTGTCTACTTTTCTCACATATACACATATAATATTACACTGTTTCCTTTTTTTCGTTTACAGGTAAATCTTTGAACACATATAAAAAGAGATATTTTTATCTAAATTTTTATTTAACAAACGCAAAAGTCGAAAACCAACATCACAACAACTATGATGGATTACAACCTATGTAGCCCCTCCGCGAAAACAAATGGATATGAACTTATGAGTATGAGATTTATTTCATGCATTTTAATTCATTATTTGCGAACATAATGCATGGAAATTCACCTGATAGCTTTCCATCTACGAATCGTCACATGCAATATTTTTCTCGAAGTCAACTGCATGGAATCCATAGTCAAATTAGAACCAATCGTTTGAAGAAAAATCAATACGAAAGACCTCGCGTTACTTATACTTTTGTATAATTATTTTACTTGTCTCTTGTTTTCCCCTATTGTTGTCGCTCTCTTTAGTCTTGTTTTTTTCTCTCAATTTTTCTTTTTTTGTATTATTCTTTTTGTTTTTTTCCTTCTCGCGTGTAAAAAAAACAAAAAAATGATTTAGCAAAAACTACATGCAAAACAAATATCTCTTCTTATTCATTTTTTACTGTGTGTCAACACAAAAAATATACGCCACGTTCTTAAATCGAAATTTCGTGTTGACTTGTAAAATATAAATAAGTCAATATCGCAAGGTTCTCCACTTATAATATTTTCTCATAGTTGTCGTGAGTTTTATGGCATTGTGACTATGAGTTAGATTATGCAAGTTCTCATTATTCCAGCATTCCAAGATTTTTTTATGCATACGAGTGGAAAATCGAGCATCGGCGCTAAACATTAATATGTTGTTTCCATCTAGATATTTCAGTAAGCTATTCGGCATAAATGAGAGACGTTGGGAAAAGCATTCGGCATACTTTCCTTTTTCTTCATTCAACGATTGGCGTTATTAGTTTCTGAGCATCTGTTTGACAAAACTCTAGTCAGTTACTATCATTAAATTTATTTTCGTCAGTTGTAATTTTTAATTGCACTCAGGCCTCACAGAAAACCCTAAAAAATCAGGACAGTTTGTCCACGTAATAATTGAATTACATCCTAATTCAAATATTACATGGACAGGCTGTCCTGATTTTGTAGGGTCTTCTGCGAGGCCTGTTGTATATTTCATCATTTTGTGGGACCCATCATCGGAGGTAATTTTCTTGTTCCTTTTTTTTTCATTTTATTATTCTCATTGTTATCGGCAGTGTTACGGAAAACAAAAGGCCACTATCCCTTGTTTTGGCCTTCTTCTGTTTCATTTCCGGATCATCATAGTTTACCGTTTATCGAATGAATCGAAAAAGATATAATTATCAGTTCTTTACTGTTTTTGTAGTTCAGTGTTCTGACCAATTCTCAAGATCCGAACGCAACTTTGACAAGCAAAATACCTCTATTCATTTTTTTCCCACTTAATTATTTCCAAAACTGTCGAATATCTTACAAAAGCTGAGCGATAAAATAGGCCTTTTTATTTTCTATTTCTTTCGCGAGTTCTTTCTAATAGCTATCGATCATACTTTGGAAAAATTACAGTAGGCTTATTTGGCCTAAGCTGTAATTGTTTCTGATCTTTAAATTATTCTCTTAACCCCTATCATCCACACTAGCCATCTGAATAAATAGACACTTTAATTTTTTTCTTCATTTGCTTGTTCTGATAACTCTCATTCATCTTTTGATTTTGACCAAACATTCTTCTGCAATTTACTTCTTACTTACTTGTTTCAGCATTTCGACTGTGCTCTACCATCTTCGGGGATAAATCGATTAACTTGTTCTGGTTTGACTTCTTTCTCTTTGGTTAGATATATCGAGCGCAGTTTTTACGTGATGTGAGAGGCCCAAAAAGATTAGTTCTGTTTCATTGTTCTTCATTTACTTTTCACACATGGATGGATATTTGGATAGGAAAAGTCCACTCATATACTTTATTTAAGTGCAAACTCTTTTCATCCTATTACTGCCATCGTTTATTACTATTTTAGAAGGACAATTTAATGTTTTTGCTTTGTTGAATCTTGCTTTTCTGTGATCAGTTGTTCCAGAAAGATTTCTATTATTACATAAGAAAAATACATTAACAAAATATGATAAAATTTTCATTGCTTTTCTACAGTGCTATAGACTATTCTTATCTACTATAAGACAAAAATCGAATTAATGAGTTAGATTTTGCCTTTTTCGTTGACTGTAGGAGTCGTCACAAATTTTCTACATTTTTTAAAATAGTCATTGAAGTTAATTTTCTTTTGTTTACGCTTTCTGTATTTAATTACATCGATACTTGTCAACAGACCGAGAAAAAATATCTACTTAACGAGTTTCATTTCTTTTCCTTTTTTACATTTTAAAGAGACACAATTTTTTCATTATTTTGACAGAACCAGGTGTAGTAGGTAATTTTATTTCTATTTTTTTCAGTTAATAATTAGAACTTATCTAAACCATCTGCTTAAAATAAATCTCCGTAAATAGAAGCACTGGTATGTTTATGCAAAATTATTAATCATTCTCAGAACTGTTTTACCATTCTCGTCGCCTATCTGCTTAATTTGAAATACTTTGTCCCCATAGTCAGGCTCGATTATTGCATTAGATTATTCGAAGAATCTTCTATGCAAAAACGGTATCTGGAGTTTCTACCTGAAATTTTCGAGCAAGAAGCTCTGAATTGGACTAGCTTACAAAAGAAGTAATAGCATTTTACGGCAAACTCTCCTATTTACGATCCTTTCAAAATATTGCAATTATTCTGCAGAAGTTATGCAATATATATATTTGAGAAATTGATTTCTTCACCAGTGTTTGTCAAAATGGCTTAAAATTTGTGCTGTACGCCAGTTTCATTGATATGTGCGAATCCAAAGGTATGATTTCAAAGAGTAATGCGATTAAACAAAGAAAATTCCCTGCAACACTGACTATCCACGTGTAATTTTTCCTAGGGGAAATATGATACTTCATACTTTACGTATTTTAAGATACTTTAAGCCCTCTCCCCTCAGAAAATCGGATTTTTCTTAAAGAAAAGCCGGAATTCAGTTTTTATTACCGACAGATGTCCCGTGATCTCCTCTTTCAGAATACATATAGGTTTTTGAAAAACGGTTTAGTTTTGAGAGACGTATGGAAGAAATACTCTCGCTCCTACTACCATATTTTTTGATAATTTCGAATTTTTAGCACAATTTTTCGTGGTTGATAAAGGGGTGTTTTGTTCAAGCCTACAAAACATGAATTGATAGACACCGTAAAAACGAATTCAAATGCAATATGTTAGAAATATTCCATTTAAAAAGTAGTTTTTTAACGTTTGAATGAAAAATTCACTTCTAAAATTTCTTTGACGCCTTCCTGAAAACATGGTTTTGAAGCAGGAAAATGGTTATAACTCCCGTTCAGCTCTAGCTTTCCCCGATGTTTATTTTGAAGGTCTCGATTAGAGCTAACTTTTCGTCGACCGGATTTTCGAGAATTCATTCCTGGACTGAGAAAAGTCCGATTTAGTGCGTTTTTATAACTAATTTGCAGCCATACGGAATAAAATGCTTATAAAAAATTAACAGAAGAAAATTTAATAATTTTTTCTCATGAAAAGTTGCATATGGATGCTAGCTTTCATATAAGACCGATCTGACCTCGACAGCTCTCATAGTGAGGAAGTTAAAAAATTTTCGTGGAAGCTCGAAAACAAGTCATACGTCCAGTTTAGTAAGGTTTATGAGGCTGAAAATTTTATCACAAGTGTTTCTCACTAAGCCCATCCATCCCTGAAAGTTTGAGCTTAAACCTATGCTCCAAAAAGGCAAATAGATTGTGAAGAGGGGGTGGCTTCAGAAGCTTTGCGATACTTTACCGTACATTAAGATACTTTAAGGTACTTTACCGTACTTTACTCTACTTTCAAGTACAAAAGTATTATGTTTCCCCCTTGGATTTTTCCCATTTAGATGTTTGGCGCCGAGAATAATAATTTGAGTTGAGCACGACCAATTTTCTCCCGTACTCATCTAAAGCAATGAAGTTTTAGTCATTTTCATAATACTTCCTTGTGTTCATTTATCAGTAATGGTATTTATGAGGCGTATCATCAACAGAAAAGAATAGAATCATTGAATTGCTACTATTCTTCTGGTATACTACATTGCATATGTTGACGGCTGTGGGACTTTAGATAAGAAACATCGAAACTGTTATATGACTATACTGTGTTATTGTGGCTAACCAGTTAAGTGAGCCCTGAGAATACGATAAGCTGACTAAAATAACTTCCTATACTTTATAAGGATAAGAGACTCTGGACGACGATGTTAATATTCGTTAGAAATCTAGATAATTCATAATACTTTATTCTAGCCCTGTTTCATATTCCGACATTGCCCTAGGTTTCATTGAACTCTAGTCTTAATTTCTCAATTTCAAGATCGTTTGAAAAATTCAGATTTTGTTTTGATCTATTTATTCATAATCACATAATAATAATTATAAAGTGTGAAGTCCAATTATTCAAAACAAAACAGCATAGTGGAGCCGGATCAAAATGTTACAAGTCTCCGCATTGACGAGGGTAGCTTCGAGATCAATTGCAGGAAATAAATAAAGAGCGTTCGAGGAGAGTTATGCTTGCAATCATGTGAATAGAAGTACCGTGGTTAAATTGTCTGTGAATTTGGATGAGTGGCGTTGATGGCAGTTGCCATTGAGACTGGGTGAATATGTGTTTTTGTGGATACCAGATTTTGTATTTCATGGAGACTATTTCTCACTTTTCTTCCATATGGTGAAGTGTACTAGAGCTACTAGTACTGAGTTAGTTATTGAGTCCTTCATTTCAAATTTACGTACCTTCTCAACTAGATTGAAATTTTAATATAGATGACACTATTTGTCGTATTACACAGAGTTTAATAAAAGCTGGAAATTCAACAGTGCGCGGGTATCTTAGATTGATGAAATTAATATTCTGAAAACATTTTTTCGGAATGTCAATGCTCAAGTGACAAAAACTATGATCTTCTTCTGATAATCCAAAAGATGAGATTCGACTTAAGATTCTAATTGATCTTGTAATATTATCTGAATCGTTTCGAAATATTGATTCGGTAAATCATCCCAACCTTATTATGGAATGTCAAAATTATTTAGACAACTGTATCCGATTTATACATACATGATAAACAACATCTTCGTCTATCCACTATATTAAATCTATTCATATAAAGCTACAGTTCTGTAAGTTGAAGTTCCATGGCTACGATCTATAAATGGCAATGCGCATGTCTGTCACTCTGTTTTTGATTTTTGGTAAATATTGTCATACTGATGAAACATATGACGACAAGTATGGCACAAATGACCATTGATATCGCTAAGCATTACAGACAGACAGAAGTCATTCCCCATTTCCCTTACATTATGAGAATTATTGATCAGTAGATGTTTTTATGTTGTATATATCTAGAATCGTACCGTCTTCAGTCTAGTGAATTGACTTTGATTCTCGCTACTTGTTTTTTCTATTACTGATCATTTCAGAAATAAATATTTCGTATTCAAAGAACAGAATGATGAAGCTTATATGGTAAAAAATAAGACCCGCTGACTCGTTGCCTAAAATTAGTGACAATTAGATGAAGAGTTCATCCTTGACTACAAAATTTATCCTGAGAATTGACTATTGAATATCCAAGATACTGCATGTAAAGGATCGATGACAGTAGATGACGAACTGATATTATAACATAGGTAACACTTTCTAACACATTTTTGCAGAAAATAAATACAAAGATGATTTAGAAATGTGCTCCAGTACAGATGGATTCAAATCATCTCCCTTTCATTCCTATCGAAGTAGCTTACAGTTCTGCATTGTTTCTTAGTTCAAAAATATCGCTTACAACTCTTTACTATTTTCTAATTTCAGTCAGCTCAATACTTCTCAGCATCATATGGGACTAGTTTTGAAAATAATGGTTGCCTTGACAATTTAGCATAGGTTGGTAAAGGCTGTTGCAACATTTTAAGTTTGCAAAATTAGTTATTTTTGTTGAGAAATAGCAGACTCGTTGAAACAAGTATACCTTAGAGTCTCAAAATCTTTGCATATCGTTTTGTTTACCGACTAAAGTGGAATAGTTTGATCTCACTAGTTTTCTGGTCATGGTTCCTGGATTAGTGCTCTGATGAAAATTTTATCATATTCTACCATGTTTCTACTATGTTTTAGAATTCTGAACATGAGTTGTATACTTATATTATAAACCCTGTTAACTGCGTCCAATAAAAAACTTTTGTTTACTTTTTCTAAAGTTCATCTAACAGTGATGATAAACCTTAATTAATTTTACATTTCTTTCGTAAGCCTTCACACTACTGGAGAACTTCTCGAAAACTTGTCTATCCATGCTTTTGTAACTTATTCATTCATTGATTATGATCACAAAGGTAAAGAGATCTTGCTGATCCCGACAAAACTTGTAACATAACCTTTGCTGGTCTCTTCTAAGGTTATTTTAAAGCATCTAAAACATTCATTTATAATTAATATGAGAATCTGAAGATGCTACGACTAATAGATTCTCTAAACGTCTATAAATATCAGAAATAAGTCCCTACAGCTTGCATCAAATTTATTTAAAAGTCAAAAACCTTTTCATGCATCGTTTAAAACAAATCCTGTGAAAATTTTAGAGAGACTTCATAATGGTAATATTAGGATATTTTGCACGTGGCGCTCTCATAAGCCTTATCATGGNTTTTTATAGACAGAATTATAAACATCTTACGCAAGTCAGTATTTAACTAATAAGCGCCAAAATAAGGAACATCGAACTATATCTTATATTGAGAGACTATGTAAAATTCTATTACCATACAAACTAATTTAGTCGTGCCTTAAGATTTATGAAATATGCTTTAATTATTTTAACTATTTTTATAGAGTAGATAATTGATTAAACAATATAATCTAATGTCATGATACTCTAGATTTCTCACATTCAAGTACTCGAAAAGCTAAATTTACGTACTAAGTGATACCTGCTTCTCAAGTGCAACAGCATCCGATTCGAGTATGCAGCATTTTTTGTACCGATAATTATCTGTATTCCTTTCTTTAGAAAACGATGGGGCTCGTAGGGTTAATACTTCACAGACTTCGACAGTTAAATATTTTCAACGAAACCAACAATCGGGAAGAACAGAATGCACAAGTAATACGTGATCAAATACTCGCCACTCGCATCTACCTCATTCTGTTGGTCGTTGTCATCTGTATTATAGCAGTTTTTATCCTCTTCGGTGAAAAAACCGTTTATATCATTGAACCCAAGCCAATCCTGGATACTTACGAGCGTCTTCTTCTGGCTTATCCAAAAACGCTGTCCTGTACCTGCAGAAATCCGTCAGTTCCGTATTCGAGTTTCCTATCAATGGCACCGACTTTTCACCAGGTAAAAGTATCAGCATTGTCTAGTGACTCTCAATAAAAACAGTAGAATTCAATTGAACCAAGATTATTTCGAAAACTCATGAAACGCGTTTTTACAATTCTCGATCTTTTGAAATTCTTAGCTGGAAAATTAATCCGTTTAGTCATGCAGCAATCTATTATGTCACGAAATGAGTCTCAAACTATTTATTTTTCTTTCTTCTTCATGTTGTTTCTCCTAACTTTAGAAGAATATGGTAGTTATCCATAAGCATTATTCTTAGCACTTCCCTGGAAACTGAGAGGATCAGAAATGCTGACGGAATGTGGTTTCTTGGGGACAGTTGGTATTTGCCAATACAGAACTACTGGAGAGTGAGAGTAGATTTGTGAGATAGTATTACATTTGCAGGATTGTACAATCAGTTGAGGTGATTATTTTGAAGCCCTTCGAAATGTTAACCCCGTCAATGTGTTCCAGCGAATGTGATCACATTTTTGGAGAATTCCATTCGCTGTTGAGAAATCAAGAAAAAAGCACATTGGAAGAGTGGCTGTTTGGCTTCGTAGATTTCAAAATAGTAGAATTGATTTCCAATGAGCAAACATGATTCTTTTTTTTCGAAGCATGCATTTCCGTAGAAAAATTCGACCATCCTCGTGAACATCACATAATTGTTGGGAACTTTGAATCAGTATTCTGTTTCAATGCTTTAGCGATCTATAAATGATAAGAGTTCTCTAGGAGCACCCAATTATGGGAGTGCTGTTCATGGGCACACATAGAAACCAGAAACCAAAAATCCTCAATATTCATATTAGTAGGTGCGCTATCACTCAACTCACTTGATGGTATGGTTTTATGCGCTATGCACGCATAAGCGTTGGGGAAAACATATGGTGATATCAAAAATACAGAATTAGGGAGGAGCATGGAAGTTTAGAAGGAAATGCATTTAAGTACGTAAAAACATTTAAATATAAGAAATGTAGAAACCTCGGATTCAAATTCGAATGTCATGTTGACTTCAAAAAGCGAAGCTAAAAGCACATTGATTTCGATCAAACTGTCTCAAAGAATCGACCAGTAGTGTCAGTACACATCAGTTCTTCATAACTTTGGGAAGTGCAACATTGAGGAAACCTTAAGGTCCGCCCCCCCCCCCTCGCCCCTTAAAAATCGATCTTAGCTCAGGAACATTCAAATTTCATGAAACTTACAGGATATGTTAGGCTTGGTATGAAACAGCTATAGTTTAAGTTTCAGCCATCTGTCATAATGTGTGGCTCAAATGCGGACCTGACAAGGGTCAACGATAGCAATTGTGGCAACCCGACTTTCTCGGCGCAGGTTCATGATATATCTCTAATTTTTATTCTTTTTACAAAGACCATGTTAACATGGAGGGCAGTACAGAGCCATTTTCTTGAAATTCTTTCTTTTTCAGGGGGGAAAAGGAATAACTACTTCAATGACTTCAAAAAACCCCAGAAAAGGAGGGTTTTTTAATAGAGATCCCTCGTTAGATAGTCATTAAGAACGGTTTCTGGAAAAAAGGGCTCCCAAGTGCCCTACATCTTGGCTCGCTCTTGCAAACAAAAGAACTTTTAATATATCCCATGTACCTTGATTGAGAAATTTGAGTTGCGCGTTCGAGATATTGTGAATCTGAAAAAACGGATTTAGATTTTTTGAAATGAAATTTCTCAATGTTTGGGAATTTTCGATGAAAATTCATTTTTTTAGGGACCTTACAGATGTCCTCGAAGTTTCCGGNTTTGGGGTAAAAAGAAACCATATCAATTCTGAAAGAGGGGAAAACGGGCTATCTTCTAGTGTATTTATCTCAATTTCGAAATTTTTGACGAACATTTACATTTTTTGAGAGGGGGAGACTAACTAAATGCACCAAATTTTACCTCTATGATATACCATCATTTAGGACTCTTGACAAGTTCTATCTAATCCAAAAACACAGCGTTAGTTCTATTGGAAATAAGCACATAGCATACAGACAAATTATCAGTATACGCCAGTTTTTCACAGCTTTGGGGCATTGAGGTATTGAGAAGATTTCAAACGCAGCATATTTACCCCTACACTTTAGCACCATTTTGTAGCCCATGAAATTATCTATCGAACGGTATATAATAGTTCAGTTTTCATTTTGACTGTGACAAAGATTTCGGTTGGCGAATATTGGAATAGGTCAATATTTGCACAGAAAGTAATGATATCTCTTGCTGTAACTCAGTAAATCCTTGACGAATCATTCTCATCTTCGAACTCAACCGAGTGATTTATGAAATAATGCTATGTACAGAATTTCATGACAATCGGATTAGTCTTTCAGGAGTTATCATGTACGCGTCCGAACGGACACACTGATTAGGAGTGCAACAAATCTTGAATGAATTTGGAATCTGTCACGAAATTTCTAAGATTTGGACTTGGTTTCTGGATTTGGCGTATGGTTCGAACTGAGTTTCTGGCCGTGGATTTCGTCTAGATTTGAATCACAGGATTGTTTATATTGCTTTTTTCAGCTTAGATTTCAGATTCGAGAAGGTGATATGTTTGGGATTTTAGCTTGGACTTGAATTTGGGTTAGGGTCTTAGATTTGGATTTGAACTTGGGATTTATTTTCTATCTAACATGAGTCGAACTTTGTAGTTGTGCTACATTGAAACCAAATCTCAATCCCAATTCCAAATCCCACACCCAAATCCCACCCAAATACTAACCATAAAGATGCAGATCAAATCCAAATCCAAATATATACCAATTCTAAAGAATTTTATATCAATCTATAAGACTTGGGATTCTTTTCTTCCTGTTGGGACTTTATCTTAAAAATTCTCGCCAGATTTGCATAATTTAAGACCAAGCCCAAACCCAAATCCAAATCGCAGTCGAGAACAAATCCGAATCTATTTGTACCAAATCCCAAGGCCATGTCTTTGTTGCACCCCTAACACTGATCGATTCTAGGGTGTACTCACTTTTTGAGTACATAAATACCTAACATTTGCTGAGCTTACTCTCCCAAGAAGAATAATGCTGCAGAGAGTTAATGCACAAAATTGTTGCGGATAATGTTTTCCTAGTGATCATTTGTTCAATGTGCTGTCACTTAAAATTCTAACATAGAATCTTCTGGTATACTTTCTAGAAAAAGAATTTGAAAGGAGTTGAGAGGCAATTATATATGATAGATTTATGAATCTGCCCTTCTTCTATCTTCAACGACACAAATCTTAAGTGACGCTTTAATTAATACACTTATATAATTAGTTATGACCATTGAAGGAATACATGATTATAACATTGATTTACTAACTTATTCATTAAATGATTTTTATCTTATAAATTATTTAAATGTCATAATTTATAGTAATTGCAATGCTTGACTGAATCGCAGATCGTATATTTCTGCTTTGATGCAACTTTGAAGCGTATAGTAGTACCCAAGCAGACAATAATTTGGAAACACACGTTTAAACGCATCAAACGAGAACCGTGATTGCTACCCATGCACGCCCATAAATAAAACGCAATAAACGAGTTTTTTGTGTAAAATTTTCGCTTTTCAATTTTGAAAACGTCAAAAAGTTCAGAAATTCAGCGTTTGCACGAGCTCTTATTCCAGAAGTATTCAGAACTTTAGAAATAGTGCGTGCAAACGCTGAATTTCTGAACTTTTTGGCGTTTTCACAATTGAAAAGCGAAAATTTTACACAAAAAACGCGTTTGTTGCGATTTATTTATGGGCGTGCATGGGTGGCAATCGCGGTTCTGGTTTGATGCGTTTAAACGCGTGTTTCCAAATTCTTGTCTGCTTGGGTAATATCGCATAATAATACAAAATTTTCTTCTCTGTTGTAAAGTTACAAAAGAGAAAGTGAAAAGTTGTTAGTAAATGCATCCGGAAATATATCGAATAAAGTCATTTTAAAGCACTTTGCTTCAGTAGCTAGATCTAGATTTAGTATTGATCCCAATTATGTTGCACATAAAGCTCCTCAAAATTTTAAGCGTTAGAGCTAATCAGGTATTGTACTTCACAAGAAATTCATGAAAGAAAAATCTGAATTGTTCTTGAAGAATCATCAATTGTTCCATTCTTTCAAGGTATGCTCCAGTGATCTAGTGTCACCAGAATGGATTTCTTCTTTATTCAATCAAGAAACTGCACCGTTAACTCCACTTGATTTTCGTCTGACCGCTGCACTACAGTTCCGTTTGATTTTAACAGCTTGTAACCAAATGGAAATATTAATGAACTATTCCTCTCATTGGACTCTCAATGGAGTCTTGGTTAGTCAAACTGTTTTATCCCGCACGGATCTCTACAATCAAGCGGAGAAAATTCTCAGCAATCTTCCGGTAGTCCTTTCCCAAGAATTCGCTTCAAGCACTTCATTTGACGTTGGCATCCTCATTGTGAAGCTAATCCAAATCCATTCTGGTTTGCGCACAGATGCATTCGAATTCTTTTCACCCAATTCTGTTCGATCGGATGTTGTCAATAATTTTTATCCACTGAATGACAATGCAACTTTCGATAACGTAAGTTTTCTACATAAAACAATGACACTTTGTTCTTGTCGTGTTACAAACGTTTCAATCGAAGAAGTTGAACTATCCCTGCCACCAATGCTCTATCCCTTATCTTTCTAGCATCTTTCAGTTGATCTCTTCAAACTATTATGATGCTATATGCAGAAGCTGAGAGATGTGGAATTGTTGTTCTCGTTCATTGCTTTCGTTAGGGGACTTTTAGTTATTTTTTGACATACTGCATGACTCAGAATAGATCCGTTCCGGTCTTTTCCAGTAACCCAGTCAAATAGAATCAAAGTTTATGAAAAGAAAACGTTGAAAAGATCCTTACCTCAGAAAATTATACTTCACTTAAAATATGGTGCTTCAGTTTTTGTTAAAAAACGTCTCTCACCTTAAAGCATTTGTAGTGTTTCATGAGTGAATATTGATGCCAGTTGGAAGCATTATGGCACGTCAAGTACTCGGTTGAACTGCTTCTGCAGAGTAACACGTGTATGATAGTTAACTATTATGATTGGTAATGTAATATCTTGAATCGAAAATAGTTTAGGAATCTCCAGAAGATGAAAGATATATATGAATTGGTCGATGTCGAACATATTTTCACGAAGATTCGGATGGTAACCAGCATATTAAGGTACTTGTGTTTAGTTAAACAAAATGCTTCGTTTCAAATAAAATATCATCTTTCACTCAAGCTATTTTCGGACTCGATTCTGATGTTTCTGGGTTCATTCACCGTGCAAGCTGTTCGCGCACCATTTTTCTCAACTTCAAAGACAACTCTACCTGCTCTCGCTACTAGTAAAAGTAGTTCCTCGATACATATTTCATTACTTTTTACAGTCTTAAATACCCGGTTCTATTCAACGGGATAGCTTTTTAAAGTAATTAATTTTTGAGCTTATTCATCCACGACAATGATCTTACGGACGTATTATGGGTAGATCAATTAAGCTCAAAGTGCTTCATGGCAAGTGTTGAAAGCTTCATCTCGATGCCAAGTACAGGACTCGTAAAATCATCAGCCTCCCTGTTGAACATATTATTTTTAGCGGCATTTCTGAACTGCTTCGGGTAAAACTGGGCTTCAATTTAAGGATTTAATGTTTGAAATGCATTTATATGAATACTTGAATAGAGTAATATCGTTCACCTAAACAATACTTTCAAAGAACAGAAGCACGAATTTTGAAAGTCAGTAGTTGTACACAACATGATTGATTGAGTAGGCTATGCTATGTAGTCAGAAAAAAGTTTACTAGTGAAATGGGCACTTAACTGGCTCATAAAACTCTACACGGTGTACCTGAAATACGGGATGCTTTTATTTTAACATTCTATGACACAAATAAACTGGATGAAGACAACATAGAAAAGGAGCTATTGTCTGAAATTCGGCTATATTATGTGAATCAATCATGCAAATATGATGCACGTAGTGCTCACATGCAGTTCTCGA
>OENT01001645.1:0-30347 GCA_900239685.1 Rotaria macrura
AATAATTTCAGATGCGGTTAGAAAAACAGACGATTTATGACTTTGATGATCTGTAACAGATAGTTGACATAGGCTTTTTCTGGACTCTTAGACCGAACGAACCAACTGTTTTTTTTCAAAATCTTTGCTTTGTGATAATGAAGAACAAAATACTGGAATAATGAAAGGTCATAAAACATAATGAAACCATCCCACATAAATCCATAACTTAATCAACATAATCGTTCGACTATTGTTTCACCTTTGTAAGCCAGTATAAATAAAATGTTCATCACTATTTACCTACTTACTTTTTAAGCAAAACAATAAATGGAAACTACATTTTTATATATGATTATTTTAGTATGTTTTTCGGTAAAAACTTGTGTTTAGCTCTTTTCAATAGATGTTTTACATTTGGTCACTATAAAAGATGGATATAGTTACGAAGCAAAACATGAAATGTAAAGGTATCACTTGTTTATATTTAAAAAGATAACATGAACATGCTAGGATGGGTGCATTAGTAATGATGACTTCACCTTTGACTCACTAGATCCATCTGAAATGTTTGTTGTGAAATATCTTGCTTTAGATACATTTCTGTTGAATGATTCACGAGGATCGAATACTTTTATCAGACAGAATGAGCATACACAAAAAGCTATGATACTTTAGTAAAGTTTAACCCGAGAAAAAATTACTATGTGCGTCGGACTTTCATAATGAAATTTGATGTTTCCAGTACTACTACCAGTTGAAAGTAACGAACCAATTGATGAATGTGGTGGTGATGCTATATTTGGAACTGATGAAGCGATATGGACGAATTTACATCCATGGGTATTGATGGCGATATTAAACGTCGCTGATATTGCAATGGATCAACTGATACTTGACGTGAAATACCATTGAACGATGCTTGATTGATTGAATTATTATTACTATTGAGTAGTGATGAAAACTTTATAGATAAATCTGTACTCGGAAAACAAAGGGCACATTTTGAAAATAAAACTCATTATTGAAAATAAGAGATGATCTAAATCATACTGTTTAGATAATGTAGTTGTTGAAGACATTTCAAATTAAATTCCGTATCATGAACATGTAATAATTCAAAATGAGCACGAGAAGCAAATGAATGCGAGCTTAGGAGAATAAATTCACATGTTGAATTCTAGTAAATATCAGTGATGTACTCGTTCGTTAAGGATAGTCGTTTTTCTCTCTAACTATAAAATGGTTCCTTCTACTGTCTCGAATTCCAAGAGACTGTATCAGGGTTTTTAATTCCCTAACAGATTCTTTCAAAAAGTTTCTTATCGATAGTATGTCATAGAAATTCATGATATACAAAATATTATGCAGATCAACTTAAATGATTTTTGCTATTCTCATGAAGTTTAATCAAGACAAATCTCAACTCAATCGAAAGTCTACATCAACTGATTGAATGCTTTTACTTATGATATAATCATTATCAGAATTCATTGAACGGTGCTATTCAATGGAAAATATATTAGTTTTAATTTTTCCGTGATCCGAGCTACCGACTGGGGAAGAGATTTGTCCCGTGGCATGTTCGGTAGAATGACATGAAGAGGTAAACAAATAATGGAAGGGTCACACTCTCTGCACATGCACTCGAATCATTTGTGTTACCACTAACAAAGCAGGAGAGCTGTCGAACGAAATTTAACCCTTCATCTTCTCTTTCAAAAATTCGATAGATCTCTAAACTTTCATGATTATGCATCGATAAGGACATTAATGAAGCACGTGATATGTAATACGCTTTTATACACACCACTTGGATTTCAACAGCCTTTAAGATACGCACGTCGCAATAAAGACTCTAAATTTATGTGACGTTTATTTTTCAACGTATTATTAAATCAATTGTAGCTATGAGTTTCATGTGTTCGTGTCGCTTTTTCCTCGATGATATAAATCTTTCTGTTTATCTTAATCGCATTCCTTAATTTCACGAAAAATTTAAGTTTCATTTTGTAATGATAAAACGACCTGGCTACGTTCGATATGTAACGGCAAACTGGATCGAGTAGCTAGCCGCCACTTTCGGCAATGATGTTCATTCGCTACTTCATGTATCCAGAGTGTCACAACTTTACATAAAACACACGCATGTATAGGAGAGTGAAGAAGAGAGAGAGTGAGAGAGAGAGAGAGAGAGAGAAAGAGAGAGATGAACATTTATTAGAACAATGAAACGAGAACAGAGACAGAGGCGGAAAATTATCGGAGCGTGCCATCAATATTGGCACACACTTGTCTGTAATAATTTTCTACTGTCTTCAATACGTATTTTTATAAGTGGTTTCTGTTTTTCTGAAAATCAAACGTCTATGCCGTGCTGTATTAAAAATAGATAAAAATGCACCGTAACATTTTAATGTCTTAAAATTTCATAATGTACGATTGTGCATTATTACGGGTTGTTAAATAAAATAAGAAGAATATAATAAAATAATGCTGCACTAAATATAGGTTTATGAGTATTATGCGAGAAGCCATTAGAGTACTCAGAAACTGTACGATGAGTACTCGCGAAAAGCTCGATTTTACAAGGCGAGTACTCGATAGTCGTACTCAGAATCTAATAAGAGTACTATTGATGAGCATTCAAATCCATGAGTACTCGAGGCATTTTCTAGTGGGAGTACCTTTTTAGTACTCACTGGACGAGTACTTTCACTAGGGTAGGTTCAATAATACAACTTTGATCTTTTGTATGTTCAAATGCAGTATCAAGCATATTGAATTCAAGTTGTTATGAGGATTCATCCATACTAAAATTGGATTTTATTGTATTGTTTTGATCATCGACCTTTATAATGTTCTAGAAGATATTGTTCGAAAACACTAAACAACATTTGAGTGCCCTTCCAGCAGCTTGAATGAAATGTCCGGCGTTTTTAGTAAAAATGGTATTTCTAAATTGTGATCTCTATGCATTCTATCCATGACTGACGTAATAGCATTTGACTCATATATGTTATCTAAGTTTTGTGACAATTGGTCGAACTTGTTTTGGAATCGTTGCATCCAAATCGTCAAAATGTCTGTTTAGATCAAGTTTTAAATGATCCATTATTGATTGAAATGGCTTTGTTCCTAAAAACATGTGATAAAAAGATGATTTATTTTGAATGAAGAACATGGATTACGTGTTGTTAATTGATATCGATTATCACTGAATCTTTAATCAATAAAAGATCTTTCTTCTCGATCAATACTTGAACGATTCTGTGTTATTTGAGCGCCATCAGATAATGTTTCCATTGAATGAGTACTTTTTAATGAACTAATATTATAGGAATCTGATTTATCGTGTTGATGAATCCAAGAATCAGCTGAAAAATAAATCGTGGCAGAACTTCTTTTTCTTGGTCAAGTGTAATCGACTAAAAAAAGACAAATTTTGAAATACAATTGTCTTTCAAATTGCAAATGGGATTGACTCTTATGAATTCTTGATCAAGGCTTTGATTTTTATTGTGAGATTTTCCTTTCTTTTGATTTTTCTTTTTGTGACTTTGATTTGTTTTATTACTATTTGTTGTCGATGAAATTGACGATTGAAAACTTTCAACAATCACAATAGAAAGATCAGATGAATATTTTTTTCCGCTAGGTATGATCCAGTGGGGTATCTAAATTGACCTTGTTTACATTTGACATCGATGTTTTTTCTTCACATGAATTGAGCCCAGGTTGATGAATACAGTAATTCGTGTTATCACCGTAACCTAGCCGCATACAACCGTTTATATGCAATATGGGGCTGGTGGAAAATGTCGAAAAGGAAATCATCGAAAATTTAAACGATGTATGAGAATGAGATTGAGACAAAAAGTCGAAAAGGAAACTGTCTGAACCACGACTTTATCGCCTTGATCTATAATGAATTCTTTGGTAGGAAAGACGAGAGAAACTAGAACATCGAATCATTTTTTTTCTTTCCAATTAACAATGATAAATCTAATAAGTTCCTTAAAACTGATTTCTTTTTCTTGAAATCTTTTGTATAACGTACCAAGCCCTAATTGAATTTGTTTTTGCTTTTATTGATGGTTTCGGTGCACACACAACCGCATGGAGTTGAATTTAGATATGTTTGAAACGAGCATGTTTGCTTTGAATCAATTGAATGAAACTTCGCATATTTGGGTGTTGTCTTGATGTAACCCGTTGCGTCAAGAATAATAATACATGATTACTTTTCATGTTGTACACAAACCTCAACTAGCTTCATTTATTCTATTGTCTTTTTTTTTGATCATTTCTATATTTTCTCTATAATATATCGTTTATTAGTATCGCAGATAATGAGGAAGCTGCAAAAGAAGAACGAAAATACGATCATCATTCTAAACAGACATAAAACCTATTTCATTGTTTGAGAATATACTTAAATATGGATAACCTTTTTCTTAAGATCATATCAAGAAGAACAAATGCTTAACAATTTTCTTTCTAAAAGCCAAATCCGTCAGTATCAAAGCTCCACGGGACGACAAAAAAGCCGTCCCGTCCTGCCCCGCGTCCCGTCGCCATCTGGATCGTTCCATCCCGTCCCGTCTGACAGGGTTTACCAATAATTTCCGAACTGCTTCATTAGCAAAACACTATCTTCAGGAGCTTTAAATGGTTGAGTCAGTTGTTTTGACCGAAAGCGACACTTCTCTGATGAAAAGTCACAAAAAATAATTGTTTTTCAGCTAAGAAGCGAAGAAAATATTCCATGTGGGACCCAGAACGAATCGAAAATTCGTCCCGTCCCGTGTCTCGCCGCCCTCTGTCCCGTCCCGCGGAGCTCTGGTCAGTACATTGTTTTACAAAATGCGTCTATTATAAAACAACAGTAAAATTCAATCTTGAAAAGTTGTCTAAGGTGTTTATAAAAAAGACTCTTCCCGTCTTCTGAAAATATTACAAGCATAAACTGCAAAAATATTTTACCTAATTAACTTTCAGTCGAACTACGAGTTTTTCTGTTCTTCTTTTATCGCTGATTTGATTGTCCCACAAAAAGCAGCACTATGAATGCCTATAGAAAAAAGCGTAAATGTGCCCAGATTATATTTTAACGCTCTTTAACATGAGTGAGTATCTAAGAATGCGCAATCGATCACTGTATAACGTATTAGACTACTCCTTGGAATTGTTAGACAGTGGAAAAATCCCATACAGTATGAAAGACTGAAGTTGAGTCCATAATAACCTGAGAACACACGACATTTCATAGTAATACTTATGAACTCTCCAATTTTTGTAAATTTCAAAAGTAATAGCTCTCTAATCAGCAGATCAGGTCATCCGATACACATTTAGTTCATTTTTGGTATTCTATGGGTGAATTAACACATTTCAAAAATTAATATGGTTAATTCTTTTAATCATTGTCTTGCAATATTTATTCTCATTTATTTATACTTAGTTTAAATCTCAACGAAGTTTAAATAAACTAAACATACACAAAGCAAGAAACTCGATATTTTCAAAATAATAAGATGCACATTTTACAGAGAAACTATAGTTCTCTACGTAGATTTTTCATGAATAGGAACAATGAGAAGTCCAAATAATGTTGAATTAAATTTTTCCTGACAACAATACTACTATAATTTCTAAAAGATTAATATTCGAAAGGATGTAAATAGCTCTCGATGTGTGTGCAGTTTTATATGCGCATGTACGGTTGCATATTCGATTCAAATATATTTAAGTATTGATCTTAATAAAAAAAAGTCATTTTCTAAGCTCTATAAGTAACATTTTATGTAATAGGATTCACTTCATTTTAACTATTTCCACGAAATATCCTGCATATTGGTCTTACCTAGGAGAGTTCACAGACTAAAGCTTCGAATTGTTAAAATGGCCTTTCAAATACTCTGCCAGATAACGAACAAGAGGTGTTGTCGACAAATTCTATTTCAAAATCAAATGAATATTGCCTTCATACATAAAAGAAGATTGGAGTCAAATCTAAAAATACAATCGAAGCATACAAAATGTTTTCGACGGTGATCGGTTATTGAATTTCATTTGAATCAAAATTTTTAGAAGATTTTTACATCGCCAACAAAATAAAAAGTATTTTTCTGAACATAAATTGATGAATCTATCCAAAGCAAACTCAGAACAACGCCTGATTGCTAATACCCAAAGTAGCCTTATATAAATTTCCACTACGGATATTCTCAAATTCATCAAATAAAATTTTTCTCTTAATGCACAAAAAGGATATTCTAAAAAAGAAATGACAATGAAAGCAATACAATATCCCTGTGCACTGAACTTCTAAAAAATGAGTATCCAATTCGCAATTGCAGGGTGATAGGAAAATTCTTTATGCCATCATCGATGCTTTCTATACAATTTTCAGCTTTGGTTGTTAAAAAAAGAACAAAATACTTAATGACAATTTTTTCTTAGAATACTAGCGTGAAACCAATCTTTTATGTTAACATGAGAGCAGGACTCTATTTTCAATTAACGCACAATCGGATACTAATACGAAAATAAGAATCAATTCCACGGTTGAGATTTTCACAGATCTATATTTTACAAGAACAAACTTGCTGAGGACGTGGACCTTTTTTGCTCAGTTTATTCTATTTATGGAATGAAACTGCGGTAATCCTATGATTTTAGTGAGTAATTTCATACTTAACCCCACAGCGATAAATTGATTCAATGAGATCGTCGTCTGAAATTATAGTTGCATAACTCTGAAGTAAGAAGTAAAATTACCAGATGGTAACAGAAACATCTTTTTTATTAAAACAGTTTCTGTTGATAAAGACCGAGAGATAATATCGATGAAAGTTATGAATACAAGACTAAAACTCAAAAAATAAGAGATTTCAACTGCTGCGAATTATTTTTTATCTGAAAATGTTCGGACAATTTAACCAAGAAAATTCATGGTTAAATTGGTTGTAGGATAAAAATTCAAGTTCGCGAACGATAATCTTCCTTTCCGTCACAATTTTTTTTGAAAAAGAATTCAAGCTTATTCTGTAAATATAATCAAATGTTTGGTAAGTTCATCTTAATCGTAATTGCAATGTCCTATGTGATCACCAATAATTATAGGTGATAAATACATTTTCGTTTCATTTACTAAACATTTGAGACGATGATGATTATGGTTAAGTGAACAGCTTTCGTTAAATGTTTCGCCATCATTGAATGGACAATCTTGGACAAAATCTACAAGACGATGCTAAGAGATGCATTTAGTTGAGTTCGCACGTTGATGCATTGTCGAATGTTGACAAAGAATTGTCTCATTCAACATTGTTTGACATCCACGAAAAATATGTTTCACACATTGGATCCATGTACTATATTTATTTGCATGCTGTTTATCCTAACTGATCAAATTGACAACAAGTCGACTCCTTTGCATAGGACGTAACTGATGAAAAATCGGCACTAACATTTACGTCATAACATGCGTAAATTGGTAAAAGAATTTTATGAGAATCGTATTGGTTTTGTTCATCTGTAAATATGAAGCAAATATATCCCAATAAAACTATGTCAGAAGAAGACTCATCTAACGATGCACACTCTACTGTTTGATAATCAGTCATCTCACAAAACTCATCACTATTGTCAAGTCCAAAATAACCAGTAGAATTCATTAAATAGAAAATAATAATTGGACAAAGATTCTCCCTGATGATTTTGTTACCACCATTAAAACAGTTGGAGCATTCGTCATAGTAGTTTGCAATACATTCTCCATCACTACACAGAAAACCATATCATCCTTGTGCACAAATGCGCTCTTAAGAATGGAAAGAGAGATCTCTTTGACACTTGTCAAAATTTTGATTCCCATTCGTTTCATCGGTTCCATCTAAATGCTCGAGTTCACTAGTTAAACCGTGAAAGAATGCTATTAGAATGCATAGACCAATATGACATCGATATTCAGCTTAAAGACATTCATTCATCTCCAGTTGCAAACAATCGAATTGATCTGATCCATCTAAACAGTCTACTTTCCCGTCACAAATATCATGCCAGCCCAAACATAAGGGAATGATTGTATGACATTTGAGATGTTCAGAACATGTTACTTTGATATTATGCTCAATTTCCAATTTTGATTGATATATGAAGTCGGCAGAGTCACTGAATAAAATGTCATCCGGTGGATCAAGAGAGAGACGAAAATCAGGACCAAACCACTGTGATGTACAATTATAAAATAAATTCTTCCATTCAAATGAAGCTGATAGTGATGAAATATTATTCAAAAACATTTCGTACTGTTCAGCGAAATTGATTGCAACTGACCAATAAGAAATTGATTGCTCCCTTTGAATATCTTGTTTTTTAAATTGAACAAAAGTAAAACTCGAATCCCATGTATCGTTAGGGCTAGCGTTTTTAGTTAGAAAGCTACTTTCTGGTAATCACAGACAATAAGAAATTATTTCACGAGCCGGTCTATCTCCCTGAAAGTAGCTATGTGGATCATTAGAGACAAAATAGTGTAAAAGACAAAATTCATCTTGAGCCGAATTAGTCAAATATATGTTGAATCGATTCCATGACACTGCTTCAACTTGCCACAACACTGTCATGTATAACAAGATCATTGATAGAGAGAAATCTGTATTTCAAAAAACTACCATTACAATGTATCGTTTGATTCTTTTTTTCTTCGCAAATACAGACAATATTTGAACAAAACTAATGACATTATTCTAGCATACATGGCACTACGTGGTTTTTATGTATGCTCTTACTGCTACATGTCTCATCTTTCGTGTAATAAATCACACGTTCTTTATGACTAGTAGATTATATGTTGAGTATGCGTGATTTTGAAGATACGACGCACACCGAATTCGTTCTACTGATGCCATCACAGAGGGTCTTTTTTAGTGTACGTGGCTGGGTGTGCTAGTTACTATTCTTTAACAGAAAACCACACCCAAAGTACGACAAATATTGATGGTGCTACACAAAACTTTACTGTGGACATTCAATCTTTTAATCACAAATTCAAGAATTTCATCATGGAGAAATTTGTAAATAGATATATTACTTCCTCAATGCACACATAAAAGAACATGTTTTCAGTCAGTTTTCGGATATGACTTAATATTGAAGTAGAATGAAACATTATCTGTTTTGCACATTGTCATAATTCTTTATGAATAAATGGTGTCTTACATATATCAGGTCTCAATTCATTGTTGTAAATTCCATTGATGTGAACATTAATATTGACTTGATACAGTCGACAGAAAATGGTTGATAATGAAGAAACATCGCAAACTGAGCAAAGTCCAAGGCGGCGGAGTTTGTTCTGTGGTTTATCAACAAACCATGCATTTCAATTTCTTTCTTCATTGTTTCTGCCATTCGTGCTTGGTATGTTTACTGTTGTCATTACTTTTCAACAACAAGACATTGCCCGAGAACAACGACTAGAAGATCGTAATGAATCACGTGCTCAACGCGAGCAAGAACTATTTATTGCAAATAAACAACATGATGCTCAAAGTGCTGCGGCTACCGAACGATATAGAGATGAGATATTGGTAGCTTATTTCAAAGAAGTAGGTGATTTATTGAAAGAAGAAGGTTCACTTACGTCTGATCCCATCATTTCTAAAGTGACTCGTGTTAAAACACTCAATGCAATTCGACAACTGGATTCTGGACGTGATATTCATATTATTCAATTTCTTTACGAAGCTGGACAGCTCACTGTATCAGATAATCAATCTGCATTGGATCTTTCAAAAGCAGAACTACGCGATATTGATTTTCGTTATTCAGCAATCAATAGACAGCAATTAGATTCAATGTCATTGGCTGGTACTTATCTATTCAATACTACTTTTACAGATTTAATGATGAAAAATTTTGATTTTTCTTATTCGTATATTGAAAATGGTAATTTTTCATCAACAAAATTTCGTGAAGGTACATTTGCAGCTTCCAAGTTCGAAGGAGGCAACTTTTCCTGTTCTCAATTTGATCAAGTTAATTTAACATATGCTATCATCGGAAACATTAACTTTTCATTTACACAGATAAACAATACGAACTTTCAATCAACTGTATTAAAGAATGTGAATCTATCATTTGCCAATGTTGCTACAGTCGATTTTAAATTGGCTAAACTATTTGATGTGGATTTTTCTTTTTCTAGACTTCGAGACATCGATTTTTCATCTGCACAACTTCAAAGAATCAACTTTTCATTCTCGCAATTTCAGAACATTACATTTCACTCATCCCAACTCGAATATATTAACTTATCATTTTCCAACATTTCTTCAACACAATTTGAATCGAGCCGATTGTCTGATGTGAACTTTTCTTTCTCCAAACTTAAACATATATATTTCCTATCAACGAAATTACAACAAACTAACTTTTCATTCACAGAATGCAACAACCTTACATTTCAAACATCGAAACTGGAGAATGTTAATTTATCACTCGCTGATATGTCTATAGTAAAATTTAGATCAAAAGAACTGTTGAATTTGGATTTTTCTTTCTCAAAACTTCAAAGCGTTGATTTTGCATCTTCGGAGTTGGAAAAAATTAACCTCTCATTCACACAATCTCGAAACATTATATTTCAAACATCACTGTTAAAAAATGTTAGTCTATCGTTCGCCAAAATTTCTACAGCCTTCTTTCAATCGGCACAACTCTTCGGTGTGAATTTTTCTTACGCTAAACTTGACCGTACCAATTTTTCATTAGCGAAATTTCAAGGAGTTAATTTTTTGGGTACCCAATTTAATAGCACAAAGTTTGGGTTTGCTCACTTAGAAAATGTTAATCTATCATTATCTAATATGTTCTCAAGTCAATTTCAATCGGCTCGCCTTTTAGATGTAGATTTTTCTTTTGCTAAACTTGAATCGAGTGACTTTTCATTGGCAACATTTAAAACAGTCAATTTTTCATCCGCACAGTTGAACAACATCAATTTTCGACTATCCAAGTTAGAAAATGTTTGTCTATCATTTTCTAATATATCCGCTGTTATATTTCAATCAACTCGACTTTCGTTTGTCAACATCTCTTTGACAGAACTTATAAGCGTCGATTTTTCGTATGCTTTGCTTCAGAATGTCAAGTTCTTCTTCAGCGATCTAAGTAGAGTTGATTTTTTATTGGCACGAGTCTTTAATGGCAAGTTTCAACACAGTCATCTTCAATACGTACTGTTTATGTCAACTATGCTAAGTAATACAAAAACAAATTTGTATGTTTTTTATGTAATTACTTGATGAACTTGATTTTAGATTCTGCTAATTTCAGTTACGGGAACATTTTTCAAACAACTTTCCAACAATCTCATTGTGCTGACATTGATTTCAGTGATGTCGAACTTGTAGAGTCAAGATTTTGGCAGGTGAATGCCAAAAATGGTATTTTTCATAGGTCTCAAATAGCTAGTGTTGATTTTAATCAAAGTAATCTGTGTGACACAGACTTTATGAATGCCGAAATAAAAGATAGTCCACTATCAAGTGCTCTATCAATTAGAAATACTCGGTTTCCAAATGGAACGTATGGTCATGGCTTCAATTTGATCAACGATAGCCAAACCGATTGTAATACTGCCTTGTTAGGCATTTGGGAGGTTCATCATGGTAACGTATCTGCAGTCGCCAATGCTAATGGATGTCACTTCTCACTACTATCTGATGGCATTGGAGCGAACCTGTCACGACGTATTAAAATTGATAAAACTTGGAATCTTGTAATATGGCCGTATTCCCGAGTTCTTATAAGCGCAAACTTTGGAAGCCATGTATTGGTAGAATTGAAGGAAAACAAGAATGATGACAGGATCGTTCTTCAACAAAATAATAGTAAGTGAATGTATATATATATATATATATATATATATATATATGTATTAAAAAATCAGCACGACAATTTTGTATTTGTAAAAAGTTTCAAGTGAAAGTAATGGTTTTCTGGAATTATATGACAATGTTGAAGAGTTGGAAATTTGGGTTACGTTCAAAGCAGAACTTCAGAAAACTCACAACAAGAATAGTTGGCTCGACAATCTCAAACTTTTCATCGACCACGGTACATACTTCGATTCTTCAAGTATGTTATCAACATTTCTTTTAGGATATCACTGTTCTTTTCGTTTATTTGTTATGATTTTTCGTGTTATCTTGTGTCTAGGTGTACCTGTCATTCCTGCCAATGCAATATGGTCACAGGATGGCGTGACGATCTATACTCATCCAATTGATATGCCCCATGGCCTCTTTGCCGATGATAATCAAACAATTCTCATCACTGAGACAAATAGTCAACGTATAATCCAATGGAATGAGGCTGATATGAGCAGTAAACCTGTAATTGAAGGAACTGGATTATATGGATTGCACATACCAACCGACATCCTCATTGATAAAGAGAAGGATAGTTTTATTATCTGTGATTCGGGCAATAAAAGAGTCGTTCGACGGTCACGCCAGAATGATACCAGACAAGATGAAATTGTCTTGAATGAGACACATTGTTTTGGATTAGCTCTGGATGAGCAGAGAAATCTCTATGTCTCTGATGATGGGAAGCATGAAGTGAGACGCTATCGGCTTGGGAATAAGAACGGAACTACTGTTGCCGGTGGAAATGGACTGGGCTCTGAACTTAATCAACTTCGTTTTCCCTGCTTCATTGCTGTTGATCGGCAACAAAGTGTTTATGTAGCCGACAGTAGCAACCATCGTGTAGTAAAATGGAGTAAAGGTGCAAGAGAAGGTATTGTCGTTGCCGGAGGTAATAGTCAAGGAGATTCTTTGGCACAATTGTCAACTCCGCATGGAATATTTGTCGATCACTCAGGTGATATCTATATCGCCGACAGCATGAATGCTCGAGTCGTGCGTTGGTCTCAAGGAGCCAAACAAGGCAGTTTAATTGTGGGTGGAAATGGACAAGGAAGTGCAGCAAATCAGTTCATTAAACTTCGTGATTTATGCTTCGACCATTATGGTAACCTTTATGTCGTTGATATTCGAAACAGTTGTGTTCAACGTTTTTCTATTCAAAGAATTTTATTTTTTGTTAAGTGTTGGTTCTTCCCTCGCATTCTTATTACACACACATTTATATATAAACAAATAAAAGGGAAATTAAACGTAGAAATATTTTATTTTAAAAGTTTTAATTTCATCTTTCATAGATTCACATAAGGTTGCTGATGTTTGTCTTATTTTATGAACTAATTGTGTAGAAAATACAATTATTTAATATGTATTTATATTAGTCAATGAATACATTAACCACAGGCATTGATGGTATTGTAAAGAAGCTGTTATAACATTTAGTTAAATGTTAAAAAGACTTATGAAACAGATTGCGTAAAGACACATTAAGCATGTGTTGCAAGTAATATTTATTGCATAAGAAAAGTGAATTGCATGAATAAATTAAACCCTAAACCTTGTTTATTATGACAATTTGCTGTTAAAATAAATGATAGATAAAATGTAAAAGAAAAGTTTATTTTGATTAAATAATATTGTCTTTTTCTTTAAATTCACTCAATAAGAGGGTATGAGTGTAGACACTGTAATGAATATTTCAACACTCGCGCCCAGAACCATAATTTTGAGTGTACCGTTTTATAAAAGTCTAAAGTGCATGACTATAGTATATACTAACAATCCTTTGATATAGGCAAGACTATATGATATGCTGGCTAGTATCAAACGAGGCCTTTTCGAGGCAATGACGAGACTGAACGCTTTGTCCTAATCGGCGTTCTAAACAGAGACAAAAGCGAAAACATAAAACTCGGAGCACTAGTCACAGACTATCAGTATATTTCTGACGACCTCTATGCTCATGTCGTGCCATTGATCAGAGATTTTCAGTGATGAAAGTCTAGGGCCAGCCTAAGTGACACGAAGATAAAGATAAGATGTACGTAGATTCTAGCATATGAAACTTGTGTTACTTACATATGGATAGTATTTAACCAATTGAACCACAAGGTCTGAACAATGATGCTTTTCATTTTCAGACCTATATTTAACCGTTTTGGAATCTGCTATTAAGTCTATAGGCCTAACTAGTAGACTAGGTTTTATTATTTTCTGATTATTAACATTTTTTTCCTGATATGGGTGTGGGTGCACTCTCTAAAAAAAGAGGAGCTTTGAAGAATCCACTAAAAATTGTTCTGCAAGAGAAAAAAAAAGTTCAAGTACAGTCTTGAACATCTGTTTTCTTGCGCAGAACTATTTTTAGGGGGTTTTAAGATCGGGTAAAAGACAGAACCTAAAACGGTTCTGCAAAGCTCCTTGTTTTAGAGAGCACACCAACCCACACCCTGCTACATACCAGTTTTGTAAGAAAATGTAGCACAACCTTGTATTCATCACAATTGTAATGGAAACATTTTTTAAAATATAAAAAAAAAACAAGATCATTTTTACACAATTCTTATCTTTAGAATTTCAATATTCCTTTACGTCGAAGTTTTTAATCACTGAGATATCACATTGAACCATCAGGAGGAGCTCTTCGATAGGCTTTGCAATCTCGATCACTCGGTAATTCGATAGTTTCCGACAGGTCGAAGTCGATCCGAACATTGGAAAAACAATGTGCGATATGAGAATGACTCTGAGGGCTCCATTTTCGATAGGCTCGATGGACGCGAATATGAAACTGAACGAGAAAAAAATGTTTGATTCAAGTTTCGAGTACTCGCAGTACCCCTCACTGGTGGTGGCGGTGCCAGGGGGGGGGGCTGAGCCCACCCTCAAGGGAATTTCTGGCGCCGCTACTACTCATTGGCTTTTTATGAGGGTGTGGGTGAAATATCCTTTACTTTCTTTCACTTCATTTGTAATCTTTGACAAAGTACCTTCTGAAAGCGGTAAAAAGAATACAACTTTCTAAGGAAGACTAGTTTTTCAGCTCGAACCTGCATTCTGAACTATCCACGAAGTGGTTAATCCAAATATGTTTTCACTGGTTTAATACGTCTCACCTGAATACCATCGCCGTTTTTCACTTAGTTTCAAAAAATAATTGTTTACAACAAAAAGTGAACAATTTTTAATCCAACATATAACTATAACTCAGCGTCCAAATCAAACAAGTAGTTCCTACATCAAAATTGAAAGAACACAGATTTTGAATGTCGAAATCGATAACTGTAGAATGAGACACCCACACCCAAACTCACATCCACACCCCAACGCACCCTTCTCTCCAACCAAAGACTTGAAAATCGCGAAAGTACTTCATTCATGCGGCATAAATTATACTTTATCGAAGACAAATATAAATCTTTTGTGCTGTTCACTTTTCTTTTCTTTTATTTTTCTCATCAAATCTAACAATACCAGAGTATATCACCAATATATTTACTATGAAATCCCAAAGACCCGTACACCTATATTTTTACAATTTAATTCTAAAGACCTCCAAAGACTCCCTGGATCCCCAGCTCCTAAGAAAACACACCCGATACCTGTGTACATATATACTAAAATAAGCGAGGGCTGTGACTTTCAATTCTTGTCTGATTTGATTGAATGGCTAGATGGCTGTGCTGAATCCAAGGGCTGTGTGCGTTAACCCTCTGACCACTTCCCCTAAGCTCTGGAAAAAGATGGAATAGATATTTTTTTCGAAATCCCGTTTGAAATAAAAGAAACCCGATAGACTCTGGAGTAACGGGTTCAAATGATTATGATTCTATTCATACTCAGTTGAACCTGCCAGTAGAAGTTTCACTCAACAACCAACGTAATTTATACGTATCCGACATATATAAGCAGGCAGAGTTCAAAATTTTAAATTGCTCTGAATGACAATTTCATTGTTCTAACAGAACAAATCTTGATTTCTCATAGATTCATGAGGTTGTTTTATACGACGACACCCTAAATGAAGCAAAGAATCAAACTTCCAAACATTTACTTCGAATCATATTGTGATACAAGTAACCGCAATATATGCTCATTCATCTTTTATTATTTTGAAACAACTAAAATACAAATGACTTTTCACCTTTCTTGTTCAAAAGGTTGTAGCCGAAGATCAAAATCAACTTTTGATCGAGTAGATTCGAGAAATTTAAATTTTCCTTCGTCAGATAAACTACAATTCCATATCCAAAATGTTTTCAATGCTTCATTATCTCTTATCATATTGACAAAATTATCGATGCTGATATCATTTATCAATCTATTTGAGTACAAAGTTATTTCTTTGATGGATTTATTTTTGTATTGAATGACTTGTGATAAATATTGAACACCTACATCCGTTATTTCATTGTCTTGTAAGCCGAGTGACACCAATTTTTCATTTATCTTTAACATATCCGATAAGTAAATAAGACCTTGATCAGATATTCGATTCGAGGAAAGAACTAATTCTTGCAATGTCGAATTGTAAAATGCAAGTGAAACTGATAGACATTGCATAGTTGAATCAGATAAATGATTATTTGAAATACTCAACTTCTTTAATGATGTATTTACCCTCAAGGATGACGATAATCTTGATATTGAATTATAGGTTAAACCATTGCTCCACAAAATAAGTGCTTGACATCGTTTATTAATAACAGCTGTACGTATCACAATATCCATATCATCGTCATTTATCTTTTCGCCACTTAAATTAACAATTAAATTTGTTTGACATTTGTCAATGAAGTCTTCAAGTCGACTATTTTGATATTCATTTTGATCAACTCGTTCTACAAAAAAACACAAAATAAGATCTCTTTATACGATTGTTCCCATTCTATATTCAACCATAGAGTCATGTCGAAGTTTGATAGGTTTATAGAAAAACAGTATACCCATTCGAATAAAACTAAGTCAGTTAATCTCTGAAAAGTAGCATGGTTAAGACTAATTTATAGAAAGATAAATTTACTCTTGAGTTGATCATTTCTTGGACATATCCTCACAATCAAATCAATTTAATTAGGTACCAGTCTATACACTAAAGTCGAACTTGCGACCACTCTTATGATAGACTATGCACTGCAAAAGTATGTCTGGGTGTACTTGAAGCTTCGATTCAGCTAAAAAGAGTAGAGAGTGATGGTTTCAAAATTCGATTCATAGTTCAAATATGGTACATGCAAATATTAACAGCTCAACATGATTTAATAGAATAAGTGTGGTGACGTATTTTATGCAATATAGATTCTCTTGATAGAATATAATGAACATAACTATACTTAATGATTTTATCTTTCTTTTTCTTTCTTCCGATGCGTCTGTCATTGAATTTATAAAGATCTGATCTCATGTTCTCTGCTTTAGATGAGAACTATCTTTAGAAAATTTTTCCAACTTCACGACTGTAGTTTTATAGCATTAGAAGTAAAACAATCGTGTTATTGTTCCGTGGAAAAACGATAATAATACTTTTTCTTTTCCTTTAAATTGTATTGAAGAGCAATGGGGACAGAAAAATTTATTTTCATTTTTAGTTTATATCGAAAGTATTCTCAATTGGATCAAGTCAAAAAGAAAAGAAAGTGATCCCTTGAGAAATCGGGTGATTTAAATTCAACTCCAATAATTTTCGGCCACTGCAAACTAGTCAACGATGAGTCAGTAATAAATACGACCCTTTAACAGATGCTCGATGATGAAAATATATTTACATTCATTCTAACATATATCTATCCAGTAGAATACATATCAACAAAAATTTTAGATCGGTATGTGACACTAGATGTGAAAATCTTCAATCACACTGCTACGTATTCTATATATTTTTTCTTTACTTATCTTCATGCTTGCATCGGCTGTTATCTTCAAAACAATGCAACTGGTCAAACTAAAATAGCACTCCATGCATAGTAGTCAATGTTCGTTCCAAAGATTGACATGCTGATCAATTAGTCATTCGAACCATACTATTCGTGTATGATCTATTATTTTTTATAGCAAAAAGAAGCACGAGTTATCTCCGATTCCTCCTTATAATAGTATTTTTCCATTCCTTATATAGTATTAATTCATTCTCTCAAATCCTCACAATTTCTGTTTAAGGTTATTTCAAAAAGATTTCTATTGATCGAGTATTGGTTATAGTTGTTTAACGCAATTAAATGGTTCACTATTTCTTAGTAGAACATTTTCAAAAGCAACTACACTAATTCCTTTGTTGACGATATGAATCATCTGCAAAAATAATAATAAATGTTTTAGTATAACTTGCACAGAAAGACATAGCCCGCAATTATAATACTAACGGGTAGTATTCATAGAAAAAACTAGAAGCTTCGAGTTCTGTAGATATTTAGTACTCAGCCTCTACAATAATCTGTGCAGGTTTGAACGGACATGTTCGTGTTCAATGCTAGAATGGTTTACTTTCGAAATTCTCCAACACCCCAAATATCCACGAATGTCTCAATACGATACGAAGCAGTAACATTTCCACGACGATTCACCAAATCAATGATACAAAATTACAACTGACTATTTTATTAACCGAGCCATTCGAAGCACGTACAAGATCGAAAGATAAATAATGGAAAATCAGCTCATTGGCATTAATGATTAGATAGAGTCAATTATCGGCTTATGTGCAGCAAGTTTTATGATGCATCTTGAAAGTTTCATCGATCGATTTTTTCCTGTCACAACAAAAAGCATAATTCTTTTGCCTTTAGCTTAGCACTCGAGAGATAGCAAACCGTTTTTTTCACGACAAGGGCCACCGAAATTTCCATCACTATTTATATTAACCATATAGTAACAATTTTTAATCATAAGGTAAAGTGGTTGCCAAAAGGCAGCAGCAATCTTCTAAGTATCATTCTCTCTATAGCAACGAGGTTTTTCGATAATAAAGAAGCGGAACCCAGTTTTCTTGTCAAAACACTATCATCAACCGTTTTCGTAGTAATGGTGAAGTTCTACGAAAAACGATACACAGCACTATGGGACACTGAAAACAATATTATTTCTCGTGATGGCCACGCTGTTTAAGGTGATGAAATATATTTTAGAATTTCCAAGTAAAATCGATAGCAGTAGTGAGTTGTGAACCTTGATCGGATCACGTTCATTGGAGGTTTTTTTTTCCCATGTATATCCGACACGCATCAAATGCATGAACAAGTGAATAGATTTCAACTATGTTGTATTTGTTGATTTGTTCAATAGGTGTACTATAGGTTCATAAAAATATGTAAGAGCCGTCTGGAATAAGACTTTGTGTAAACCTGAAACGGCATTTACCTTTCTACATAATGAACTTACTCTGAATTTTATTTGTTGAGGAATATAATTCTTGATATAATTTCGCTTCTAATTCTTTGACAGTTGTATTAAGTTGATTTATTTTATCTTCATACTGAGCACATCGCTCTATGAGTTGTTGTTTATCTATTTGAATCTGTTGACAGTATTGAATTATTTTTTGATATTCATCTTGATAAGTAATTAATTGTTGTTTTAACTGTTGATTCTCTATTCGCATGCGTCCGATATTTTGTTCACGTTCTTCAAGCTCTTGTTTATAACGTGATAATAGTTCTTTTAACTGTTGATAACTATAACGTAAGACTCCATGATCTATTTGAATCAAACTCAATAGATCTAGATTTTCTTGAAGATATTTATTTTCTTTTTCAAACTTTTCAATTAAAGTAGTTCTTAGTGGCATAGAATCATCAAGGCTTTTTAATTTGCCATTAGAATCATTTAAAGCAGTTTTATATTGATTCTTAATCGATTGATTGTCAATTTTCAATTTGTCGATTTCATTTCTTTGCTGATCAATTTTTGGTTTCAATGTCATATCGTCATTATCAATGTTTTTCATTTCAGTTACTTGTTTTTTCAAATTCTGAATCTTATTTGCCGTTTCCATAAGTAGATCTCGAAGTTTTTCATATGGACAATTATTGAAATGTTCATTTGACTCATCATATCTTCCATGCCACGGACATTGAATATCGTTAGCTGCATATTGAATATCATTACCTGGGCATTCAACAATTCTTTTTGGACACTTCTTGTGACAATGCTCCGAGCAGTTCGCTCGTGGAATGTTTTCCTCATAACATAAGCAACATTTCATAAGTAGATTATTGAGAAATTTCTGTAGCAATGGACCTTCGCTTTTCATGTCTTCAGTTGTTAAGAGTCTTTTGTTACATTTTGAACAATTGTTTGAATGGTTATCTAGGTTAATTTGAATGCATTGTGAACAAAATGTTTTTTCACATGGGTATGGTAAAAAGACTGGATCAATTAATGGGTTGGTACAAAGTTCACAAATGAAGCAGCGATCAATTTCCGATTTATTCATATATTCGTAAGTATTCATCACAGATTGCATTCTTGGCAGTATAACAGTTGTCTAAATAAAACGATTTGTTTTCACCGAATTCGTAAAAGTAACCTTCAAGTATTTACAATCAAAAATTACATTCTTGCTCCTTTCTCACCGACTGCGAAAGACGATATAGTTATACGCCGTGAAGCATAATAATATGTAATCGAACTACTATCAGAATATGAAAACTATGAGTTCGTTATAGTAGTTCTTTAGAATGATATCACCGATGATGAAAAAATAGGTCCATTGATAGATGAAGTCGAAGAATTTACATGTGATAATAAACGACAACAAAAGTATAATTATACTTTCAGTTTTTCAAGACTTGTCAACAGCTTGCTATCTGAGATACATATGAATTTCTGTACTATATCACTGCCCTTTGGTACTACACTTCAGCTACCAAATAACCTTTCTAGTAACCTTATGTTCAATGAATGCTTATGAATGTAAAGCATAGGAAGTAAATATATTTAATATCTGAATACTAATTTTCTTATTACATAAGGAAAAATGCTTTCGGTGACAATAAATTCTGTCTGATCAATTCAGTCTGTAAAAACTTCTGCATTTTATAGAAACAAAAATGTTAAGAAAATTGGATAGGTTACATTGATAAAGAAAAATTCCTGAGGAACAAAAAAAACCGTTATCCATTCTATTAATCAGTTTTTATTAGCCTACAAAGCATGTTTCTTTAGCAGTGGAAGATTTACATCTGATCCATAGAATTTACAATCGTGTTTTGTTCCCCAATTAGCAACAGTTCTTCTTAGAGAGTGTGGGTATGTTCTTGGATGTCGGTGGGAGAAGAGAAGATACCCATACCCACACCCACACGCACAACCGCATTGACAATCAGACCCTCAATTGCAGTGGAAAGAAGAGTAGCTCAAGACGAAGGAGTTAGTTACTTATATACATATTTCGAACAAGCTTTCCGTACATAATCTTAAAAGAAAGGTGTTTCTCGACTTATCCAAACTTCTCTTTTTTCGAACTTTGGTACTCATTATAATTTCTTATTGCATGTTACCTCTTTATACTCCGTATTGAAACACTACATACATTTTTGGGGAGCATAGAGCGCAAAATATTTCGGAAAAAAGATTCAGTACAATTAAGTCCAAGAATATCTAAAATAATAAAAGTATAATTTCTTTTGCACCACCCGATATGTAAAACTTGAATTCTAGTGAGCTTCCAATTTTCGATTTTCAAATCATTAAAAGATTCCCGCAGCGTCTCTCTTCAAACTCTAAAACTTGATTGAATTCCAATCTCAAGTTTGACACTAGTGGAAAAAAAACTAGTGAACACTAAAAACTAGAATTATTTTGTTAAAATAATTCTGCATTTTGACTTTTATATGAAGCCATTCAATAGAATAGACATATGCTATGGATATATTCTTAATTTTCTGGAATACATTTGAAGTTGTAAATAGATCCATATTGTCGAAAATAAACAAAACATATTCTGTGTAAACAAATCCATGTTGACAAACGTTATTTTTCGAAGTTAGTGCTTTCTTTCATTTAGTATGACAGCAAATACTAACAATTCATGCTTTTTCCCAATGGGAAAATACAAACTTGAATTGCTATGATATTCACTGTTGTTTTTCTTCCTATAAATATACTAAACAAGCAAAATAATAAATGATTCACAAAACTCTTGTAGGCTTCAAACATATTGTTCCAGAGTATTTATTATTTATTTTGTTTATTTGTGGGCTATAAGGTACTCCATTAATTTGTTTCACATGTATTTTCTAGTGAACTTATGCAAACAATGTAGCAGTGAAAAGTTGTACCATTCGATGGAGACATTGTTCATTCAAGGGAAAAGACGGGTTTTTCTAATATATATATATATATACACTTTTCCTCCCTTGGATTAATCTAGCACAAAAGAACACATAAAGAAGAGATGCATGAAAGAATATGTTGGGTAATGACGTCAACTCCGATCGGGAGTGTGTTGGTATAGACTCTGAGTAGGGGTCTTTGTCTAAGTTTGTGCATGTTTCAGCTGCCATGACTGAATTAAGGACTTGTATGTTATCTTACAAAGAGCAATATCTGTTCACTCACACTGCACTAAGATTTTCATTGTATCAGCACCAGGTTATGTTTGATACAGAGTTTTATTCTCTATCGAATATTATCATGTTCAATGAAGTTCATGGGGCTGAATAGTCGCTTTGGGTATGCCTCTATAAGTGGGTGAGGATTTGATTGATGGTGGGATTCGAAATTTATTAGCTTATGCTTCGTGTTCTGTCTGCAATAGATTTCGACGAAGTCAGTAAAAATAAGAGCATCATCCATGCTCTTCACTCAAGCACGCCCTCATTGGTGTCCATAGTTATAGAGACGCATCGAAAGGCAAATGTTTTGCTCGACAACCCCATCGAAAATGAAAGCAGTCCGTAGAGAATAAAATTCTGCATCTAGCCCAACCTATTAGGAGACCAACCGGGATTACCGAGTGAATCCAGCGCTGACATTACTAACATTGTAAATATTCCAAACTATACTATGTTTCTCTAAACTGTTTGCTTAATTCGTTATCAGGCAGAAATTTTAATCAATTGAAGATATGCTTCAAACATTGACTAAAATTCAGAAAACTACCAGATACATTACGTCGACTTTTTAGCATCTTTTAGAAGCTAATCTGAAACCATTAAACAGCAATGAGATCTTTTCTATTCCATTTGATCATGTCTTCTTTGAAAATACTTAAATCTGCACGACTATTGCATCGTCGATCGACGAAGAGAAGATTCGTCCACATACCCAGGTCAATCAAAACGGATATTCGTTACGGTCCGTTGAGGGGACGCAGTTATACGGAGCGTAACATCATTAAAATAGGGCAGTATACGGCCGTATTTTCACAGTATACGATCCTTTATTACTGTGCCCAGGAATAGTACCGTATACGGAGCCGTATACTGTTCAAATACGGCCGTATACGGCCCTATTTTAATGATGTTACAGTCCGTATAACTGCGTCTACTAAACGGTCCGTATCGTTCGACCTGGGTACTCATCTGCTTTGAAAAATCGTTTTCCTATATTTCAATGTTTCATTACTATATCATTAACGAAAATTTCATAGTAAAATCAAGTCTATCGTTCTTCTCAAAAAGTATTACTTGTCTAAAGCTAGCTCTGCTTAAAAATAGGTTTTGCTTTCTCACTTTCTGCTCTGAGGATATAGCAAAATATTCTTGTGAACAGAAATGTTTTTCGTTAAACCAATTGGCTTATCATTATATTTCTGCTCCTTAATCCCAAGAATAATACAAAATTTCCCTTGTTATTTCCTCATATTTATTTTATTTTCTCATAAGCCGAAGCGTAAGAATAGATAGGGGAAAATTCCGCTTGTTTTTCATACTCTTCACAATCTTCATCGATGAATTCGGTCATCGTTGTTCTTTCTCTCGAAAACTATAAATACAGAATATCTTCAGTGGAACATTGAAGAAAAAAATCCAATTATGACAATTATTTACTCACACGCAACACATTTCTTCGACGTTCGATGATCGTTTTGGTTTAATCAATGATCGAGCGTATTTTCATTTGAATTTAAACATGAGACATGATGAGGAACTGCAGAATTCCTACCAACCAGAACTCTGAATTATGTACCCTTATCCATAAACAATAATCATTAGTTACATCACAACTGCTCCGGAGTTAGCATACCACAAAAAAAACAACATTTCTGCTGACACAGCAGACGAAGAACATTCTGTGCGTAAAGTACACTAAGATAACATAGAAACGATACATATTCTACTGAAGAACTAAAATTCACCAGCAGAATTCAAACCAGAATTCTCTTCACTCAGCAGAAGATAAACATTCTGTCCGCAAACTGCACAACTCTAACATAGGAACGATAGAGTTCTGCTTAAAACTTCAAAGTCAGCTGCAGAACTAAAAACAGAATTCTGTTCATCTACTATAAGACAAACTTTCAATATGCCAACTAGACAACCATCACTCAGAAAGGAAATAAACTCTGCTAAAGCCTTGAAAGTTACCATAAGAATGGAAAACAGAATTCTGTTCACGGAGCAGAAGATAAACATTCTATGCGTGAACTAGATGCCAAAGGAAGCGACACATTCTTTGTGTAAATTAGACAGCTATCGCTCAGTAAGGAAATAAATTCTGATCAAGAGTTCGAAATCACCACTAGAATAGAAAACGGAATTCTGTTCATCTACTACAAGACACACTTACAATATGTAAACTAGACAACCATCACTCAGAAAGGAACTAAATTCTGATGAAGAATTCAAAGTCACCACTAGAACGGAAAACAGAATTGAGTTCACCGAGCAAAAGACGAACACTCTGTCTGCGAACTGCAATACCCTAACATAGGAACGATAGAGTTCTGCTTGGAGCTTCAATGTCAGCCGCAGAACTGAAAACAGAATTCTGTTCATCTACTATAAGACAAACTTTCAATCTGTTAACTAGACAACCATCACTCAGAAAGGAAATAAACTCGGCTAGAGCATTGAAAGTCATCATAAGAATGGAAAACAGAACTCTGCTTACCGAGCAGAAGGCAAACATTCTGTCTGTAAACCGCACAACTATAAAAAAAAGGAACGATAGAATTCTGCTTACCACTTCAAAGTGATCGGCCGAATTGATTAGAGAATTGTGTTACCGGAGCAGAAGACAAGCATTCTATGTGGAAACGAGACGCCAGCGGAAGAGAAACGCTGTATCAGTAAACTGCACAAACATAACAAAGGATCGATTGAATTCTGCTTACGACTTCAAAGTCGTCGGCCGAATTGAAACCAGAATTCTGTTCATCTACTAGAAGAAACACTTTCAATCTGTTAACTAGACAACCATCACTCAGAAAAGAAATAAATTCTGCTGAAGTAGTCAAAGTCACCACCAGAATGGAAAACAGAATTCTGTTCACCGAGCAAAAGAAAAACATTGTCTGCAAACTGCACAACTCTAACTTAGGAACGATAGAGTTCTGCTTAAAACTTCAATGTCAGCAGCAGAACTAAAAACAGAATTCTGCTCATCTACTATAAGACAAACTTTCAATATGCCAACTAGACAACCATCACTCAGAAAGGAAATAAACTCTGCTAAAGCCTTGAAAGTTACCATAAGAATGGAAAACAGAATTCTGTTTACCGAGCAGAAGACAAATATTCTGTGTGAAGTAGACGACTGCGGAAGAGAAATATGCTATGTGTAAACTAGACGCCAGCGGAAGCGAAACATTTTATCGTAAACCGCACGACTATAACAAAGGATCGATTGAACTCTGCTTACGACTTCAAAGTCATCGGCCGAATTGATTAGAGAATTGTGTTCCCGGAGCAGAAGACAAACATTCTATGTGTAAACTAGACGCGAGCGGAAGATAAACATTGTATCTGTAAACTGCACAACTATACCATAGGATCGATAGAATTCTGCTTAAAACCTCAAATGCATCGGCCGTATAGAAAACAAAATTCTGTTCACCGAGCAGAAGACAAACATTTCATGTGTGAAATAGTCGCCAGCGGAACAGAAACATTCTAATTGTAAAGTAGACGCCAGTGGAAGAGAAATATTCTATCCGTAAACTGAACAACTCTTACATAGGATCGATAGAATTCTGCTTAAAACTTCAAACTCATCGGAAGAATAGAAAACAGAATTCTGTTCGTCTACTACAAGAAAAACTTTCAATATGTGAACTAGACAACCGTCACTCAGAAAGGAAAGGAATTCTGATGAAGAATTCAAAGTCACCACTAGAACGGAAAATTGAATTGTGTTCACCAAGCAGAAGACAAATATTCTATCTGTGTACTGCACAACTATAACAAAGGAACCATAGAATTTTGCTGAAGTATGGAAATCGCCAGCAGAATTGATGACAGAATTGTGTTCACTTAGCAGACGAAAAAGTTTCAATATATAAACGAGAGTGCTATGGCTCGGAAAAGAAAGGAATTCAGCTGAAGAATTTAAAATATTATAGGCGTTGGGACGGTATCTTGTATGTGAAGGTATGTATTTATTTTCTGGCTGCTGCGGACGGAAGTAATTACATAAATAGGTTCTGTTTTCGTTTATCATGTTGTCGTTTGAGAATTATCGAAACTGGAATGTCAAGAAATGTTGCTTGTTTTGACTGATTTGTAAAAGAGAATATGAATTATCGTAGAAATGGAAGAGAACGAAGGAAAGTTGTTGTATCACACGGCATGAAAAATAATGAAAGTATAGAAAAGGGAGAACGTGTACACTATGGAACGTCTAAGAGAACGAACGCAAATTAAGAAAGTGAAACGTTTCTTATTGTAAATCATTCATTCTATAGCACGAGGGAACTAGCTGAATAGTAAACAGAGTTGTTTTTAATAAGCAGAAGGCAAACTTTTTATTTGTATACTAGACCACTGTGGGTCGATTGCATAGAATTCTACAGAATTCTGTAAAATTCTAACTAGAATATAAAGTATGGAGTTTAGTTGCTCCGCAAGAAAACTCATGAGTCTACAGAATTCTGAATTCTGCTTGGTAAGAATTCTGCAACTGCTGGACATGATAGGTTTTTTCCCACTGGTACTTTTTCTCAAATCGTGTCCTTTTTTATAATGTTTACCTTCGCTACTATTTTGAATTACGAACTGACCATGATGAGGTATGAAAGGGTTCCACTATCCAATGAAATTACACAGGGACATGAAAGTAAGAAAAGAAACAGCAGTAATCAGTAGCATTGTTAAAATCAGCATCGGGATTATTCGGATTTCTCCAATTGACGAACAACACAAAGTTTTCTTATTTTGTTAGCTTTGTAGGGAATCAGGTGCACTTTTTGTTATCAAATGTGAAAAGCTTTTTCTATGATCCCATTTCTTTGCTTCATACATTTCTTGCGTTCTGTCGCACGAACAAGAAAATAGGCTGAAGAAAAATCAAACATGTTTAGAAGTGATGTTTAAAACAAACATTGGCAACAATACTGTAAATATGCTTGACTCCTCTTATTAAAAATATATCCAGATAAGCTGTATTGAAAAGCAGTCAAAAACCTTTCTTAGGTAATGCTTTTTTGAGCAAAATGTACTTCTGAAATCAAGCCAACGGGAAAGATTTTATTTCTCGCATGAGCAGAACGATAAGCCTCTGAAGCACTTACAGCAAGGAGCAGACCTTAGTTCAAATTTAATATCATCTTTTGTCTATTGAATTGACTATGTTCGACTTTTCTACTCTTATCTATTCTACCTCCAAGTTATTCAATATAGTAATACAACAATACCATAGAAAATTTGAAAAAAATTGGCCTTTCTTTTCAATAAGGGTTTTAATCATGATGGTAGATACTCTTTTCAGTCAGGGATACCTTCCACCGACATCCACAACTACACACGCACACTCTAGTCGCGTTGTTGACCTTCCGTATTGCCCATCCAGGTCAATGATCCACAGCAGTTAACGATCGTATGCCTATCACTTACGGCAAAAAACGGTGAATGTATTTTGTCGCCATTGTTTATTGTCATAAACGCAGTCTTACGATGAATTACGATCGTCGTAAACACTGAGCGTGAATAATTCATGTACAAGGTTGCCGTAACTACACGCCAGCTGTAAACAATGGTCATAAATTACTCTAAACGATCGGATACGATCACTGTATAAGATTCGGAAAACGACTGCCATTTTCATTTACCGTATTCGTTCGTAAACGGTCATTTACAACAAAATCTATTCTCTGTCACAATATCGAGAGGGGGGAACACCTGATCGCTTTTGATTTCTTGATCAGATCAATCAAAAAATCGGAGAAATCAAACATATTAATAACAGAAATTAGCTTCTATATTCTTCGCTTTTCGAACGTTTTAATGGAACCTTCCTATAAGTTATCGAGGGCGACGATCTCGAATCCGGGATCTGATTGAACCAGACGCTTTTTCATTCGCAAGAAATTCTACCAATCAGAATTCAGCTTCTGTATTTTTCGCTTTTCGAACATTTTAATAGATCACTCCTATAGCTTATAGAGCGGGAGGATTTCGAGGATGAGCTTGTTTTCTACATGAGGTCGTCCTGATGACTACGAATTTAACGAGAGAGAGAAATGGGTTTTCAATTGCAACCGAATAGAAGGATTTTCCTAAGGAAAATATGTTTCCGAAGACAGCTTGGCTAAAGGTAATGCGGTCAATGAATTCGACTCTCTTATCACTTTTTCGATGTTTGGGTTTCAGTAGGACAACGCTATTTGCTGGAAGCGTCCACTTTAATGATATCGCCAGTCATTCTCAGTGGTTCTGGAAGGAAGCAACGGCGAACAGCAAGTTCTTCTAAAGATCTTTTCCTCTCCGCATTTACGGATAAAACATAAGCATGAAGGCACCGGTGTTTATGGCGAATACCACGGGAAGAATCATATTATACAGGAGTTCTATTTCAGACTCAGGCTTCGGATAAACAACAGAACCTTTTGAAAAAAAGGGGTCTTCCAGAACATTCATTAGCTTACAATTTCTGACTTGGAACTTATCTCCTATAAATGAATAGTTTCTTTATGACAATCAATAAGAGTCAATTGGATCGTAGAGAAAAGTCGATTAGAAATTCCAGCTTTTCATTCAAATGCTATAGGTTGACCTATCATCCAAGAACGGTAGAAAGAAACGTATTCCCACTGGGTAAACCATGTGATTGGATGGATTCGCCACCCTCGCAATACTACTGCTGAACAGCCCAACCCTAAAAATTGCGTGATTGGGTGAATTTTTGCCTATTCATTTTCCTTCTCTTACATCAAATGTCAAACGAATATTTTCCCTTCTCTGAGAATGAAGGACCCTTATCGATCCATTTCGAGGTACATGGCACCACTCACTACTATGAACACAAGATCATTTGATGCTTCAATTGCATATTGAACACTAAAACATAGGATGGAAGCTTCAGGCTTTGCCTCATTTGTTCTGTCCTGAACGAATTTTGGGGTGTTCTCTATTCACCAATACGAGAACAACAAATTCTGAAAAAAAGCCGATAGCAGGATTTCCCCTTTTAAAACGTTATGTGTAAGGACAAAACGGGTGACTTGCACTTCTTCTTTCAAGTTTCTAAGTCCAAGGCAGCATTCTCGCTGCAATCTCTGCTACAACTCCCTGTTGAAGATTCTCCAACCCGTTCAGTGATCATTCAGACAAGTGAGTAGACTCCCTTAGTACATCCTACACATCTACCTGTAAGTTCTTTATCTCACCTGCCTTTTGTCTCAAAAATTCAGCTCAGCATCAACTTCTGCTGCCATAGTTTAATCCTGCGAAAACGTTAATATACAATGCTGAAAGCTTCCATTCAACAACTAAAGCGAGGATAGGAGCATTAGCCTCTGTCATAATTACCATCTTCTCAAAGAATTCTAAACTGTCCTCTTTGTCCCCTATTAAGGGACAACAAATTCTGAAAGAGAATCCTATCGCAGGATTTCTTTGATGCTTTTCGTATTTTTAGGATTTCTCACGATTGGAGCCGATTTGAGCATCCAAAAGTCGATCGCTATTGCTTTTGGCATGATCTCTATCGATGGGGTGAATCTGGCTGCTGTGGGACGATTTTCACAAAACGAGATATTTGAAGGATTTCATTGATGCTTTTTAGCGTGAAATAGTATACATATGGGTATACGATGATTTTGATAGGATACGGAAGTGGATTTACTTGTTTTTTAGTGGCCACAATTTTTGGATTGCGATTTATTTTATGATTTTTGTATGGCTAGGATTTGTGCTGGATTTTTATCGTGTACTCTCTAAAAAATAACCGTTTCCCAGAAAACCAACGCAAAAAGGTTTGCGAGGCTCGGAAACCCTTTTCTTACTCTCGAGAACCGTTTTAAGGGTTTCCGAAAGCTCGGAAACCCATTTT